>VMDR010008327.1:0-37031 GCA_007922815.1 Macrotus californicus | reverse complement strand
ATATCAGAATATTAACAATGGAAATGATTTTTATATCAATGTTCTATTCCATGTCAACACAGTGTATGTAATTCTAAGAGATCACTTTACTCAGTTGCTAATCTCAATTAGGACTGAAACAGGAAAATAGTGTTACCTCTGCATTTTATCCTTCATAGTTATCATATGTTTGAGAAAAGAGCAAAGAAATTCCTTTAGTGAGGATATATCTCTAAATTTAAGTGGACTCCACCTGTGTAATTCTGAAGACATAAAAATGATAGCATTTTCTTAGCCAGAGAAGTGATTTATACCAGAGCACTCAAATCTATTAGACTAGTTTTATGTTTAGTAACTTCTAATAGCTTATCTTCTGAGCCATTACTGTTGGCCTCAGCCATAGCTGTGAGAAAGAGGCCTTTAGCCAATCCCACTAATTTTCAGCACTTGGCATCAAATCTATTTTGCTTACAATGGCAGAAGTAGTTCACCTTGTAAATTTAAAATAATATCTGTCTGCTCATCAAAATTCTATTAAATGACACAAAATGTTCTTAATTCATTTGATCTACAATTTAGATTTTCTAGGTTTAAGACTTGAGACTAGTTTGTTTTATGCATTTTTTTAATATTTCAATTTTCACAATAAGTCAGTTTTTCTGAAATTAGGTATATTACTTGACCAAAATTTTCTTAAATTATTAGACAACTCTGCCCTTTTCTGTTGCCATAAAACATACCTTGGTAGTGGCTCCTTACCTGAAACCACTAGAACGAAGAATGTTGATGTTCTTGGATCACCAGTTGATGGTATTGGTAGAAAAATATATTTCTAGGCTAAATAGCATTTTTTCATATATCATAGTATTGCCCTTCCTTGTAAAAGCAAAAAGATCTGTTCATTTAAGAAACAGTTTCATCCTGATGCTTTGCTCTGAAGAGTTTCTTGTAACCAGCATGCATGAATATTTATAACTCATGAAAATAATTAGCTAAAAAGGAGTAATATGCCATGAGAAATGAACACTATGCTCTCAGCATACAAATGAAGGTCCACAGAAAGCGAGGAATGAAAAGCTTCATAGAAACACCTAAAAGCATAGCCAGAATTTGAGATGCAGTAAAAAATAAAATAAGAAAACCAGTCATAGAGTTTTCTTTGGAAGGTTTCTGAGACACTAAAATTAACATTAGAAAATATAATTAATGTAAATCTATTGGGGTCCAGGGCGCTCATTTCTTTACTAAATTTATTGGGGTAACATTAGTTAATAATGCTATATAAATTTCAGAGTACAGCTGTATCATTCGACATGTGTATTGCACTGTGTAATCCCCATCTAAAGTCTGGTCTCCTCTGTCACCATATATCTGACCTTTTTACTCAATTTGTCCTGCCCACCAAGTTCCCCTCTGGTAACCACCATTCTGTTTTCTGCATCTATGAGTTTGGCATATTGTTTGTATGTTTACTTTATTTGTTCATCTGTCGCTTTTTGTTTTATATCCCGCATCTGAGTGAAATCAGGGAGTTTTTGTCATTTTTGTTCATGTAATGGAAAACTACTCAGTCATTAAAAAAGATTAAATAATGCCATCTGCAAAGTGGATGGGTAGATAGATATTGAGAGCATTATGCTAAGTAAAATAAACTGGACACAGCCTGTATTTTACACGTGCAGAAACTGAGTCCGCTGAGTACCGGCATCACTCTTAGTATTGTGCCCTTGCCCTTGGAAGGGCTCCTCCAAGGGAGAAGGAAAGCGGAGAATCCAACGAACTCCTTGCTTTGTATTTCAAGTCTGACATACTTCGATGCAGAGGGAAAGAGAGAACATCAGGAAACAGCAGAAGGACAGTGTGACCTGCAGCAGTTAGGACAGATGTTTCTTGTAGATCTTTCTAAAATTCTGCCAAATGATGGTGCAGAGGGAAGAAGGTACAAATATGAGGCCAAATGTCAAGCAACACACAAACTGGTTTAGTGCCTGTATTCTCAGTACTTCTTTACCTTTATAGAGTTATTTAATTTTTAAGATGTGTCAAAAGCAATACAAATTTCCAAAAGTGTACATTTGTGGCTAATTTTTCCTGTAAACACTTAGGGTATTTCCAAGTGTTCATACAATAGGCGGATCTCTTGGAAAGCCATCAATTTACAACTCATGGACACTAGGAGCCTGTAAGATTCAGCGTCTATACAATGTCCACCTAGTGGCTAAGGGCCCACATGTAGTGGATGCTCATCGTATCAGGCTGCTCTAGACTCTCATAGACACTTCATCCCCACAACAACCTGCTGGGCAGGTACTGCTACCACTTACATGTTACAGACCACGAAACTGAGGCACAGAGAAGTTAAAACACCAACCAACCAACTAAAACAGAAAACAACACCTGTCCAGGGTCAGTCACATGATCTGGAGGAGCTCCTGATGTTAGGAGTTCAAAGGCACAGCCACACATTCCAAAGGAGGACAGAGCTGTTTGTGCAGGGAGGGAATTCTGCTCAGTGTGAAGACCCTCCCTCACCTTCCCCAAGGGCATCAAACTTTGCTGCAGCAACTTTTTACAGGAGAAAAGGTTCAGAATGAATCTATCAGGAGGATGCAGTCAGGACAAATGGTCCCAAAAGCAAATTATTCCCAAATAAAACTTATGCTTGAGTCTTGCCTGCAGGAAGTTGAGTGAAATTGCCTATCAGCGCAAGCTTTTGCTTAAACCTCAGTAATTCCCTGCCCTATATATTTGCGGCAATAGCACCACTGTATGAGACATTTCTATGCAATGTGGTGTTTGTGATGTTTATAAAGAACTCGGTTCCCTTAGATGAAAAATGTTATGTAAATGCAAATACCAATAATGCTGAAATGTAGAATGTGCTTCAGAGGATTCTGACTTTCATAGCTTAAGTGTAATAAGCACTATTTTCCTGGTCCTTAAGCTGAGATTTTATTGCACATGATGGAAGAATAATATTAAAGACTCAGTGTACCAAACTGCACAATTCAAGAGAGCTTGTCCTTATATAGGCAATGTCTTTTTCCCTCTGCACTTAATTTTGAACTGCCACTAAAAGACAGTTTTTTCAAACTTAAATGTGACCCATTTGATAAATACAAAACAAATCTAACACACTCTTTAAATGTTTGAAATGAATGTAGTCACTATGACTAAAAGCAATGGGCAAACCATTCCTTTTGTTGTTGTTGCTCTAGAAATAACCTGTTCTTCTAGGCAAGAGAGCTGTCAGCTCAGCAACTCCCAAGCTGAGCTGCTGTGATTTTCAAAATATAAGACTTTTGTTCTTCTTCCTGTTTTAATGAACATCGCTATTTTTATATTAGGCGAGAATTATT
Source organism: Macrotus californicus (assembly GCA_007922815.1). Taxonomy (NCBI): domain Eukaryota; kingdom Metazoa; phylum Chordata; class Mammalia; order Chiroptera; family Phyllostomidae; genus Macrotus; species Macrotus californicus. The sequence goes on along the minus strand of VMDR010008327.1, from coordinate 33,693 downwards.
TAGTCTTAACTCTCAAGCTTTATCAGTTTGATGGCTCACAAAGTCTCTTTAATCCCCCAACTTTTTCTCTTTTTTGTTTGAATTCATTTTTGTGTGTTTTACTGGAAAAAAAATCTTCCCATTTCCCTGTCATAAAACGTGTGTGTGTGTTGTTCTTGCAGTCCACATATGCCTGAAAGTCTTTACTTGAACCTCATTTATGAATAATAGGTTGAGTTGGTACACAAATCAAGGTGCAAAATACATTTTTAGGATACTTTCAAGACTTTCTTCTACTGTTTTTTAACATCTGGTGTTGTTTATGAGCAATAGAAATCTGACGTTCGTCCCACAGCAGTTAATCTAGTTTTTTTTTTTTCTTTCTAGAAGCTTTTGAGATTTCTCCCTTTGCCCTTAATAATTGAAATGGTAACATCATAAGAATAAGTCCATTAAGGACATTTGGAGTGCCTGTAGAATAAAGGAAGACTCAGGCCGTAACTTGAGTGTCTTATCATTTCCTCCTATTTTTTTAGTCTAAAGAAATGTCTCTAAATAATGTCTTAAAAGAGGATGCGGATAGAGATATTACTAACAAGAAGGTTAATGCCTGTAGTTAGGAATTTGTTGACTAGTACCATGGTGGTTCAGAAGGGCCTTCTTCCTCCCCAGAGCTCTTACACAAACTGGACACTCAATGGAATGCCCTAGAATTCTCCCAGTTTTCAACAGTTCCTTCTTCATAATCTGTCGGCTGAAAAAGACCTCTTGACCTTCAGAGGTTGCACCAGCTCTTCTTTTCTTGGGACTTTAAAGATGCAGATGCTGGCTCTGCTTTGTTTATCACTCCTTAAAATTACTAGGTGAAGCCAGTACCTCATTAGATGGGCCTCAGCTGTCCTTCTGCTCTAATATAAAGTGTCAGCTACTTTCTGTGGACTCTCTTTTGGCCATCTGGAATTCAGAATGTATATTATATACACATGTGTTACATAGAATCTATATACATATATATGGTTGATATAATATAATATATAAAATATATCTATTAAATATATGTTTATGAAGATATAAACATATTTTTAGTGAGCACATGTTTATTTATATAGTAAGCACATACATACACCTTTACTGAGTATATATATAGGCATGAAAACAAGTATACATATGCACTTATATACATTTTAGTGCACACATGCTCCTTGAGTGCTAATAGAAGTGTATAAGATACCCACGGTTCTACTGAGGGAGTTAATGTCATTGCTCCATTACTATGAAATGAATGTTTGTGTCCCCCCAATCCCAAAAGTGTATATTGAAATCCTGCCCCTCAATGTGATAGTAGAAGAGAGATTTTTCAGAAGTGATTAGGTCATGAGGGCCGAACCCTCATGAATGGGGCCAGTGTTCTTTGAAAAGAGACTCCACAGAGCTCCCTCATCCCCTCTTCCAGGTAAAGCTACAGGGAGAAGTCTGCCACCTGAACCAAGGAAGAGGGTTCCCACCAGAACTTCATCATGCTGGCATCCTGATCTTGCATTTTCCGCCTCCAGAACTCTGAGCCTTAAGTATCTCCTATTTACAACCCACTCAGTTCATGCTGTTTTGTTATTCCAGCCCACATGAATAACACTTCCATTTTACAGATGAAGAAACTGAGGACCCGAAAGGATTCAAAACCAAACAGTGAGGAACCAGAGCCATGCTCATAACAATTGCCCAATTCTGTTTCTCAGCCAACAAGTCAAGAAACAGCTGGTAAGGGCACTGCATTATTAATCAAGCCAGGATACTTGCAAGCTTAGCTTTGCCCTGATACTAATCTTGGGAAGATTAATATGACACTATTGTATGCCATGAATTTGAAGAGAACAGGGTACAGTGAAATCCTAAAGTGGTGGCAGTAAGAATGACAAATACAAACTACACCACAGAGCAATTGATTTTAAGGGGGACACAAAAGACAAAGCACAGACACAGAGGGGAAATTCAGAGCTGAGATGAGGGAGAGAGGGTGGAGTCACTGACCAAAATAGAGAGGATGACAGATGAGTGTGGTCTGAGGAATAGTGGAATTTGAACATTCTGAGTTTGTGGTGTTGATGAGAATGGGTCCAGGACTCCTGAAACGGTGGAGGGCAGAGTTAGTGCACTGAGAGCAGTTAATCCAGACAGGACAAGTGGAAATGTGTGATGAGCTGAAAGCTGACCCACACAAGAATGGAGAAAAGGTGCCTCTCTGCAGAGTCCTGAGAAGCATGGGTGTGTTTTGGTGGATAGAAATGGAAAAATGTCTATGAAGAATGTGGAGAGGAAAAAAATGCCAGAGCCCCAGAACGGTTCCAGATGATGGGAACGAGGGGAGGCGGTTTGGTTTTTCCCTCCCAGAATATTATTTCCCCAAGTAGACAAAAATGTGGGTAAAAAACATCAACACTGTACAAATCTAGGATGGAAAATACCTTTAAATTTAATAAGTTGAATGGTGAATTTTGATGGCAGTTGCAGAGCGAAATTAGGAAGTGGGTAAGAAGGAAAGAGAAACATAGTTGTAGTTACTTTTGCAAGAAATTTAGTGGTGAGTGAAAATAAGCAAAAATGAAGACACTCATTTTGAGATATCTAAGAAAAGATAACTTTTTTCTAAGTTCCTTAATTTTAAAATAAGATAAACTGGAAGATTTATTAGCAAGGAAGGGCATAGACATGCATTATTGCAACCCTTTGAGTAAGTAGTATTTATAATGTTAAACTGCTGGCGGATATTCTGAAGTGCTTACAAGATATGCTCAAAATAGAATAGAGGCCTTATAAATCATATTTAAAAGAAAACGGAAATACAAAATATAATGACATTGCTATAAAAAATTAAGAAACAACACTATGTACCAGGAACAGAATGTGAAATACTAGCTATGGAATAATGGTTATGACAACAATGCAAAAGGTCTAAATGTATCTCTCCAAAAACCAAAGGAAGTCTAGGTTGAAAAGAACAACCAAAATGGCATGGCTAAGGAAATGAAGGGTTCAAGAAGCTAGAAAAAAATCATCAAATATGTTTTAAAAGATGTGTGTATTTAATGTGCATTTAAACAAAACAACGGACATTTCTGTAAGCACCGATGTCAATAAAGCTGCCCAATAGGATAATGTCATTCAGTACAGCTTTGGGGGCTTTTGATACCAGACAACATGAAAAGTTAAAGGTAAGAAAAAACATAAAATGTCATGTGCATGGTTTCAGGAAAAGGGCATCATCAGAGTGAACACAGAATTTCCCGAGTGTTTGGAAACAAGAAAGCGTACATCCCAACAGTACTCTTGCATTCATAATACTATTTATAATCAGGTAAAAGTCATGCTGAAAACTATAACATCTTCACAAGAGCACAAAAACCTGTCACAATTTCAGAATAAACATGTTACAACTGTGTGAGAACTTTGCAGAGAAAATCCTAAAAGCTTTGTTGATTGATTTAATGGTATATTCTCAGAAATAAAGAAATCTAACATCTTTGAATGCAAAGCCTAAAGGGATATATTTAGGCAGCTGAAGAAAATAATCCCACAGTTTATGTAAAAAACACAAACTGACAAAAATATTTAAATCTAATTCTAATTAAATATATATAAAAAGAATAGTGGCAGTAATCTTGTAAGATATAAGCAGTACTTGCAAAACACAGCAATTCAGTCATAAAGTCACTAGGACCAGGACATAGAGATAAGCTCCTGGATAAAATAGAGCTGGCCTAAAAAGTTATAAAATGTATAACAAAGGAAACATCATAATGCAATAGAACACAGAAAGATAACTCATCAACAAGGATAAAAAACACATTTGCATCTTAAGCTATGATTTTGTCAGCGATAAATAAAAAGTTTGTACCTTACACTCTTTCTTTAAACTGGGATGCTGGGAAATCTCTGTGTTTTTCAGCTGCATTTTTATTTTTCAAATCTAATCTGAGCAGGATACATTAAGATTCACAGAATCTAAGAATCATGGGGCAGATGTTATGGAGAGTTTGGCTCCCTCATGACAAACAAACTCTTTCACCACATCCTGGTCAGGTGCTGAACCTCCCACTTCAGCACTGTAGGTTCCTTGCCTTCCAGAAGCCTAAGCACTCCCCTGGGAGAGGGGCTGTGACAGGAGCATCAGACCTGGGCGCTGCCTTGCAGGCCTAAGTGATCCTGCAGACATGCATGGGAGCATCTGATTTTCAAAGTCCTCATCTCTTTACTCAAAGGGTGTCCCGGTGAAGAAAGGTAAGTTGGGAGCAAGTACAGAACTTTCTCTGAAGCCACAGAAAAGGAAGTTCTCCAAACTCCTTATATTAGGAGGATTATATTAGCTATTATTTCTTTAGATTTAGAAGGCATCCCAGGCCACCACTCCGTTTCACCAGTAAAGAAAGATATTAGTAGTAAGAGATGAAATGGTTAAAGTCATTATTCTCTAGAGAAAATACCCACAAAATACCATAGGATTGGTATCTTTCTATTTTTTGCATAATAATATACTTTTTTCACAGTAATATTCTTGATTTGGCCTCTCTGGCCTTCATTCTCACATTATTCATTTCCCAATGAAATAAAAGAAAATCATGATGTCACTAAAGGCAGAAGACAGTAGCTACAAATGCTAATTTATAGTAAAATGATAGGAACATTTTTATGAAAGCACATAAAAAGCAAACGTTATTTAAAGGCAAGTTTTACATAATTTAAGTTTTAAATTATTCATCAGCAAGGAACTTTGAGAGCTCTACCAATACTCTCTCATATGGGAGTTGTCACATTTTTTGTTGATTTATATCAACCGATGAAGCACACTGCTCTCTAATGAAAGGATTTCCCCGTTTTTCAATAAAACATTCAAAATGCCACTCATAACTTTTCAGAAAACTCACTCAGTTGAAAGTTTTATATCTTTAGAGCCCAAGTGTAGAGTGTTTCTGGATCTATCTGCCCCTTTTAAAAAAGTAGAATCCATTGTTGACATTTGTCTCTGCGTACTGACCTCCCCTTTGGGACATCCACTCCTAAATATGCCCCTTAAACATTTTTCCTTCAACTTGTTAAATTCACCAGCAAAGATCTGAAAGAGTAATTATGTTAAGTGCTATACTCATCAGCGTCAAAATCTACCACTGTCTTAAAGATTCCATTAGCTTGCAAACTGCCATCACAACTGTATCTATGAGCCAGGCATTTTAACAAAGGCTTGTTTAAATGTATGTTCTTAGCACATCTGGATCAACTAAACAGGCTGGGTGATTTCAAGCTTGTATTTTATCTTTGACATAAAAATTGTGTCATTCACAACACACATACACACAAACTTGTCTGTACACACCCTACCAGAAGGATATTCATCACTTTCATGACAATGAGCTCAAAATAATCCAATTTTGTAAAAATACTTCAGCCAAATTAGCTAGAAACTTTTGCGGAGAGGAATATAGGCTTGGGAGAATAGGGAGGTGCATGGATATTTTTGTTTTTTGTCTTTGTTTTATTCTTTGAAGATTTAACACGGCCAGTGTTACTTTAGTGAATGACTATACAAGGGAGCCTCATAGTGGGAAGACACATCTGATAGTACCTAGGTCCATTCAGAGCAATCACAAGGTATGGAGTGTTTAGAGATTACATTTAGCCTGCAGAGAAGTCAGAAGAGATGGGGGAAGAAACTGATGAATAGGGCATCATGAAAGTGTGAGTATACTCAGGTATCCAGGCATTGCCATAAACCATAAGGAGTCCACAGTGTCAAAGGATAGAGCTGTGGGATGATTGATAAGTACATATCTAACTAATAGTTGCACGGTGAAGGTTGAACAAAGAGAGGGAGAAAGCCAGTGCAGAATATATTTATGCATTTTGTCAGCTGGTGTTAAAAGCATGTCTCCTTGCCTACTCCATGAAAGGAATTGTACTAGGTTCCAAAAATATAAAGAAAAATAATAAATTAATAGGTGGCCCTTGTCGTCAAAGAATTCACAGCCTAGTTTCAGGATGGCAGGAGTGGGGTATCAGCAGGCCTGCTAGAGGAATGAAGTCCCTGGGGAATGGACCCCAGAATCACTTAGTATGGCAGTGAGCTCCCAGGCAGCTACCCAGATGGCTGCTACATTTTGACTCCCGGTGACCCGTGGACAGGAAGGGCCACTGGGGGGAGCCTGGGCTAAGACGACTGCAAGGCACCTTCACACGCAGCATCCTGCCTCATGCTAAGTGTGTTTGTGTTTCACTCAAATGTACTTTTCTTTCTCTAATCATTGGACCTTGTAATATTAAAATGCATGGTATTAATTTTATCCAACTCGGGGCTGAGACAAGCTGTTTTGCTCCTAATACCCCCAACCCACAAGTGAAGGGCTTTTAAGGGCACTGCTGTTTTGCCATAGTGACTGCAGATGAAGCAAAATGGCATATGGTGAAGGGTGGGCAGGAAGTAACAGGAGGAACCCCTGCGCACGAGTTTGGTTTGTGAGATGCTTGACTTAGTCTGTGGAGGCACTGTCCTCGTGGTCTCAGGGACTGCTCCTTTGTGTGCAGGACACACAGGTTGCCATTGGCCAATTGTTGTAAGTCTCCTTATATCTGTCAGATCATATCTGTCAGATCATATCTTATATGTCAGATCATATCTTATGGGTTTTATTAACAAAGAGAAGTTTTCACTCCCATTTATTTACACGTTAGTCTAAAAAAAGTAATTCATTGTAATTCTAGGAACATATTTTCTGAAGCCCCAATGAGAAAAGTACTACATTCTGGGCACCAGATCCTGGGAGTTGACTCTCAATATTGATGATAAAATATATTTGTGGTGTAAAATATTAATGTAAGGTCTCCCTTTTCTTCAAAGCCCTTTCTCTCTTTATTTTAACAGGGATTGCTGGCTCCTTTTTACAAAACAAGTAAAAGTCCTTACAACACCTCCCCTGATGGTCCCCAAAAGTCTCCAGCACAAGGGATGCCACACTGATCCAGTTTTCGAGCTATGTGAGGTCAAAGTGTGGCCTGTGACACCATTTGGATGCCACAGATCAACATGACAAGGGGTGACACCTGGTCCTGGCCACTCAAAGTCTCTTCAGAGAAGTAGGCAGTGCAGATGAGGTTAGTAGCTTGACTTACGGCTTTTGTCAAAGCTGGTACTATAAATATTAGGTTATATAATCTGTCTACTTGAAATTTCCGTTCTCCCCAACTTTGGTGTCATTTTGAAGTAGATTCTAGAGGTGATGGGAAAGAAAGTTAAATATGTCTGTCAGGACTTACCTGATCCAGTTACTACTATTGGAGAAAGGAAACCCTAAGACATATGCCTATGTCTCTTAATGTTGAGTCCAGGGTTGATATATAGAAAGACCAAAGAATTAAATATTAATTACTGAATACTCTTGCTATGTATGTTGTAACACAGAAAGCTTTTGAGAAAACAAACAATGAGATTTTCTGATAATACCAGTGAGAAAATAATGTTTTGGGCCATATCCCAGTGCCTAGAATCACATCAAACACAAACTATCTGCTCAATCAATACTTGTTGATTGAATGAACTCTGTTTTCAAAAAAAATTGATTACTATTCATCTGTTCATACACAAATAAGGATCTAGCATCAAAACTTAAAGGATATTTTTGTTCCCACCATCATAATACATTTTGATGAAATCTTTTGAAATGGACTAACTCAATACAGTTTAACAAATAATAATGAAGTATCTTCCATCCACTAAATTCAGGCAACTGCACAGGCATGGGATGGGTGCTCTCAGAGACGTAAATGTGGTGTTCACACAGAGTCATGCTAGCCATTATCTTTATAGAGGAAAACTGGTTCTTGGTGTCCAATACAAAACTACCCCCCCAAAAAAACCTATTCACACGGATATCCCACCATCACCTGAAGTCAAGCATGTCAAACACAGGTCCCCTTGTATTTGGATGATTTCCTCCTCAAACATGCCGGTTTCACCTGCTCTACCCCACCCTAGATGACACCACATGGCTTTGCCTCCTGCAGGTCCTGATCTGTCTCTGTTTCTTACTGTTTCAATACTTCATCATAACCTGTGTATTCCCATAATGAGCGTTTCTATGCAGCACCCTGAGCACCCACCGCAGGACAGCCTCTGACACTACAACCACTGGTGCCCTCCTGGCCCTGCCTTCCAACTCCAGTCACCTTCCTCAGAAAAGAATCAGGTCATTTTACCCCACACACAGAGAGGGAGCTCGGATTCCAGCTGCAGCAGACTCTTGCCACAGACACTGTCACAGAGACGTGGGCTTTTACCATAAGTCACTGTTTAAAGGAAGCACTGTGATTATTCCGAGTTCCCCTGCCACGTATTAACGATGGTTGGCGTGACTGTCTTGTCTGCATGTGGGTGACCCTGGGATCCCTGGCCATCTCTGCTCTTTGTTTTCCAACCCTAACCAGAGCACAGCCCAGGCTGGGCACAGGCTGCTCCGGGTTTTCCCTGATGCCCGTGAATGAATGAGCTGCACTCTTGATATTAACAGTACTAATGTCATTTTAATAATGCCTCAAAATGTGGAAGTGTGATTGAAATGCATTTTACCTGCTGACGTTTTTCAAACTCCAACTTGATCCGGGACTTGATGCAATTGCACGTGTCCTGATATGTTTGCTGCAGAGCAAGTTCCATGAGGTGCTTGTGGTACGCTCCCGCCAGGTTCCCACAGATGAAGATGATCACATTGGCCAAGATCTAAAGGCACACAAAGAACCACTCAATATGGTGCGTGTGTCTAACTCTTGGATGCAGCAATAACAAAGCACACAGTAGCAACAGTCTTCCAAGAGATACCTCTGCGGGAGGTTAATTTCATTTGTGTCCAAACGAACATTTTTATTTACTTAACAGAAACAGCTATTGCCTTTAGGGATTCTATTTCCTTCTTGGATCCATGCCCTTTGATAGATGACTTGGCAGTCCCTTCTTGTCTGTGGGCTCAGCCATGTGATTTGCTAATGCTAACGTAATGTGGGTACAAGTAACCACGTGCTAGAGCCAGCCCAGGCTAGAAGGCCTGGCATGTTTTGAGTGGCTCTTTTGTGTTATATCAGGAAAAGAACACGGCCTGGTTAGCTCACTGGTGCCAGGAAGCTAAGAGATTCGGGAAGCAAAGCCACCTCAGACAACCCAGTGCACTATTGTGTGTCGCTGGATTCCATGGTTGCGACACAGCATTATTGTGATACTAGGTGACTGACGCAGGCTCTCTCACCAAAACTGTCTTTGCTGGGTAAGTGATAATTGCCCATTATCTTGTGTTTATGTACGAACATGGTAGCCTTTGAAAACATAAAATTTCTTACTTTAATGATGATGAAAATAATTCATGTTCATATAAAAATGATGAAGGCCAACTTCCACTTTTATATGTTCAGGGCTACACCTACAGATCTGATAACAGATGGGTGGTCACACCTGCATAAAAACCTCACTGCCCTTCCAGGTGGGCCTCCCAGAGAACCACACTGTCTGTCCTCTGCACAGTGCAGTCACCTCTCTCATGAGAGCTGGATGGGTTTATCTGACTGAGAGGGCTGGGAGAAGGATCTGGGCACCAGGCAGCTTAGTCTCCACTCCAGCCCCTCTCAGGGGGGTCTTCTCCTTGAGGAAGGCAGTCACACTCACCTCCTCTGCTCTCAGCCACGTCATGAGCCCCCTGGACTGGGTGCCCCTGTGTTGGGGGCCAGACGAGATGGTGAATTGAGGGGAAGAGTGGCAAGTCCATTTGGCCCAGACCCAAGCTACATTATCCAAATACCTATAACCATAATAAAGATAATTTTCTGTTCTCCACCTGTATGATGCCCTTGTCTATCTCCCCATAGGTCTGAACACAGGAGGAAGGCAGAAATGTTGATTATTAGCCTTCTAAAACCCGTTTTGGGGATGGAGAGGCAAAGCAGAACAGAGTTAGAAAAGTAGGAAGAATGGTGGAATGAGCTTCTCTGTGAGTTAACCCAGAGTCCATACAAGTGGGGGAAGAGTTGTTCGGACTAGAAGAAGCCTCCACAGTATCCCGTCCGACTCCCCCATTCACAGGTATTGGAGGCAGAGAGTTCCTAGAGCTCACCTGCATTCTCACAGCAATGCCCCAGAATATCCTTGTACGCATCCATATTTAATCTCTCCTCCAGCACTACGGATAACTAGTCTATTAACTTTGAGTACTGCACTGTGTGCATGTGTGATATATGTGTGTGGCATGTGCACATGGGATGTTTATGTGATTAGTGTACGATTATGCATATGTGTGTACCCAATAGGTGTGTAAGATTTGTGTGGTGTATGACATGTGTAATTAGTGTGCATGCTATATGCATTTGATACATGTGTGTGATAGGTCTCTGTGTGATTTCTGTGTGATCTGCACATTTACATGGTTTGTGTGGTATGTATGCATGCCATGTGTGGTTTACTCATGTGATGTGCTACACATGTGTGCAGTGTGTGTCACTCTGGTGTGCACATACGGTGTGTGTGATACATGTATGTGATCTGTGTGGGAGCCATGTGCGCCTGTGGTCTGCGTGTATGTGTACACCTACTCAGAGGGCGGGGGCAGTCTTCAGTGTTACCTCCAGACCCTCCCACAGCCGCACTGTCACACATTCCCTCTGCGAATGTCAATCATGTGAGCACATGGGACATCCTGGTCACCTTTTATGGCTTCCGACCTGAGGACGGGTCCTCCTCCAGCTGACAACAGTGAAGTGAGTGCCTTGCCCAGTGGTACACTGTTAATTAAGCCCTGCCACACCTGGCTTCTGCAAAATGACCATCTACTTTGTTAAAGATTCTTCAAGCCTGGTCACGGCTGAATTGCTTTTCAGAACAGGGCACAAAGAACTCGGGCAATGGAAACATCAGCACAGACCAGACAGCTGAGAATCAGAAAAATACTCTCTTTCCTTATTAAGTGCAGCTGAACTAATAACAAAATAACTGATCATCTATGAAAGCTATTCCTTTTTCTCCTTAAAAAATGTCTTCAAAGCAAAAATGTAAACATTTTAGGAAGTAAATTCCTCCAAAATAAGAACCAAATGCAAGCAGCAGGACTGAAGGAAGCTATCACCTGGGCCTTGAGTTGGAAGGGGACACTTCCAAAACAACACTGTCTCTGCCTGACCGAACTTTGCATTGTCACGGAACTTACGGAAAAGCCTCCTTTTGGTGATTTGTTCTAGATCTGGCATTGCTTAAAACAGTATGCAATTCAAACAGTTCCTAGCTACAGATAATCGGAAAGAATCCATTTACCAATTTCTATTTGGATATGCAAATACTTAAGAAATGAACAGCCAGAGTTTTAATGCCAAGTAAAATATTGTATTTCCTTTCTGATGAAAAAAATTAACCAATTTAGAAGCATTTTTCTGATAGCTGGTTTTATCCTAAAATATTACAATCTAAGGTTAACAGAATTGGTCCTGGTGTTTTAACAAGCAAACAAATTTACAAATATGACTGACATCCTAAAGCATCCTTCTTTCAAAAGGTGTCTTCATGTAATGATTTCGTTTAGAATCTAGGATACCAAGGAAGTGATGTGGTTAAGGTTTTCTTTTCAAACAAAATATCAAAACATTTTATTTTCTAGAGAATGGTTAAGAAGAGCACACAATAGAAAGTTCTGTTTTCACAATGTTGGGTTTGTTTCATAACATTACACTGTCTTGATGTCTTCTTTGAACTTGTTGCTTCATTTAGCTCCTCTCACATCTGTCAGAAACAGGAGAGGAGTCTTGGCCTCCCACAGGATGTCTTAAAGAAAATGAGTTTACCCCAAAGATTCAAACCAGGGCTTGACATCAAGCATAGTGCATCATCAAGAATCTGTGCAAACCAGCCTGTACCACGAATTCATCACAGGAGTCTGGTCACCCCTGCCACTCTCCACTTCCCTGTCTTCACTTCGTGTAAGTGTGGGGCTATTTGTCAAGGTTTGCTAGTGATTCTCATGATTAATACATCCTGAGCTGGTGGGTGAAGGCCATACCTACCAGCAAATTGTGATTCTGCTTTTTTTCCCCAACGATCACCTGAGCTCTTCCAAACATACCTTATAATCTCTTCATACTCCCAAGAGTCCAGAAAGTAAAATGAGCAGGAGGATAAACATATTTTATTGTTTCACTTCATAGGCAAAGAAACAAAGTTCTAAAAATTAAGACACTCTCCCTCTTGGATGCATGCCCACACCTTTCCCTTCCCCCTCGCCTTCCCCCAGGCATGTCATCTTTGCCTTTCTCCTAAGATCCAAGGGACCATCTTCAACCTATCAAACTGGTTTCCTGAGCCTGTGCTTCCCAGCTGGCTCACTTCTACTAGCTCTATAACTTTCTAAGCAAACTTTCTCTTATAATTTGAAAGAAAATAAAAAAATAAGAGACTTGAGGGAAAGTCCTCAGCCAGCCTGACTCTTAGGTTTGTCCCTGTACTGTCCCTTACCACCCTAATTCATATGGGTCTGGTCAGGTTCCTCCAGCACAATCAGACCCTCTACTAGGGTGTGGGGAACGGATTTCTTAAGAATTTCTAAAGAATTTCTAAAGAGATGTGTGTTGCTTTGCAAGAAGCTAACATCATTTTTCTTTATAAAGCATTTGTATCTCATGCTATAAAGAGAACCCATCATTTAAGGTTATTTTAAGTGGCTGCATCTTGGAAACCACCTGTCCATGGAACATTTAACTGGTAATACTTATGTCTATGTATGTTCAGAGGAAAGTAAGTCGAGGTCAAGCCATTCCCAACCAGATCATGTGACCAAGGGTAAATGATCTGAGAATTATTTCACCTGGGAAGAAAACATTTATTAATGGTGTGAGTTCAAAGACTTTGAATACCGGAGCAATTATCAGCTGGGTTAGGCGACTACTCCAATCCCCTATGATTCTGAAATATTATGGATTTTAAGGAGTTCCAAATTCCCATTTGTAGTTTCATGTTAAGGCTATGAACTAAAATGTCCACAGCACAAACAGGCAGCGCACGTGCAAGCTGAGAGTAGGGTGGCTCCTGGTAATGATCAGAACACCATCACTTAATGATCTGATTTCTCTCTGAACTAACTGCACAGGGTTGAGGGGGAGGAGATAGCAGGGCATTTGAAATAGGTCATCAGTTTAAAACGAAGCAGATCATAAATATGCAAAAACACCAATTACAAGTCAAAGGAAAATAAAAGTGAATACAAGAACCTGATGAAGAGAACCACATATGAATATTCAACAAGCTCACTGCATCTCAGAAGCATCAAATTTGGCTTAAATAAAACAATGCTCTTGCTTGGGGGGAAGAAAATAATCAAGTAGAAGTTTCCTTAACTGAGCTCTCAAACACGGCTGCAGAGAACCACAATCCAACATCCTTAGCATTTCTTTCAGTCCCCTAAGAATTAAATTTGCTATATGCCCTAGCCTCAAGACCTCTACTTATTAGTCATTTATTGATAATACAGACCAGAAACACTGTGCCGAAGCTAATAACATCCAGTGATCCTTAGGTCATATGTTAAAATCATCTTCCAGTTTGAAATCTCTCCAAATGAGGAGTGAAAGCAGAAAGAATTATAAACTGAATGTTTGTCTCCACAAATTTCAAATGCTGAAGCCCTAACTCCCAGCATAACGGTCTCAGGAGGTGGGGACTCTGGTAGATAATTAGGTTTAGATGATGTCATGAGCGCTGGCCCCATGATGGCATTAGTGTCCCTATCAGGAAAGGAGGAGACCAGAGTTTTCTCTCTCTGTCTCTGAGGCATATGAGGACACAACAAGAAGAGGCCATCTACAAGCCAGAAGAGCCCTCACCAGGTACTGAATCCACAGGCACCTTAATCTTGGACTTCCAGACTCCAGAACTGTAGGAAATAAACATCTATTGTTTAAGCTACTCAGTCTGTGGTGTTTTTTAATGACAGCCCAAGTAGACTAGAAAGTTATAAAGAAAATTGAAAGAATAAATCACCTCAGGGAAAAGACTGGAAATGAAAATTAGAGGCCAAATGCAATTTGATTTCCTATGGAAATGGCACTGGAAATATATAGCACTGTTGGTGATGGTTACTATTGTGCTCGTTCTTCTCTTTTGCATTACATCTGTTATTATCATGTCCTTCTGAATAGCACACATCCTGTTATTTTTCCAGCTAGATTTGGGCTGAAGGACAAAGAATCTTACACCCAGACAGAGCTCAAGTCCAGTATAGCAGTTAGACACAATGGGAAGGGGGAGGTTTGAGAGCCATTCGCTCCTCTCAGAAGTGCTCCACCAACTAATTACAAGCCAACTGAAAGAGACAAGCCTAGAGGATACTCGAGATCTTGACAGAAAGTCCCTCCCACAAACCAAGTCGCTGAGGACACAGCTTGCCTAGAGGAGAAAGCTGAATTAATCACACAGAAACCTAAACTTCTACTCCTCAGCTCAGTAACTGAAAATTTGAAACTGATGGAGGAAAGGTTGGCTAAATTAATAGTTAGAATAACAGAAAAGAGAAACACAGAGTTGCCAGTATTGAGACCGCCTGGAAGAAGCCTACACAAGCCTCCCTCCACAGAGATTCACAGCTCACTCTACTTTCCGCAGAGAATAGTCCTGTCACACTGTTGATTCTCTCGTCCTTTCCACCGTTGACTTCAAGCACAGGGAACAATTTTAGTTTTCAGGGTCAAGCTTCTCTCCACCACGGGAAGAGAGAAGACCTAATCAACATGCTGTGTGGAAAGTTACAAAGATGAAGAAATAAAAAAGTACTCTAACCAAGTTCAATGATGAAATATCTCTAAAGAACTACGTTGAACCTCACAATTCTCAGTGGAAGACTTAGGTCTTTAAGATAAGTTTAAAAGAACTGTTAAACCCATAAATCAATGGGGCCAGTCATTTCCTTTTTACTTCTGGCCTATTCTATAGCCACCTGTCCAACGTGATGCCATCAACCTTTCTCTACCCACTGCCTTCTGTTTCAACAGAGCTCTAAGCCCAATTCCTGGTGCACCTGTGATTACAAAGTACTTTTGTTAGACTTAATCTCGGTCAGGACCCAACACTGCCCCAAAACTTTCTGACACCGTGAACTTTGGTTGGCCTACTTGGAAACCCCATGTATAGCCTACACAGTAGTACATAAACTTGGATTAAACAAACCAAGCACAATGTACCTTGCTGCTCATGACCAAGAGGACACCTATGAAGAGTAATTAACCTAAATGTATACAACAAATATGTGACACAGAAGGACACATTTGCCAAGGGGTAGAGGAATAACAACATGGGGAGAATATGGCCAATCTTGGGCATAAACTTCACATGATATTAAGTGAACTTAAACATGATTCGAGTAAGTGCTTCACAGAGAAGCAAGAGATTGCAAAGTCCCGGTGAAACAGTCACGGACTTCACATGCAGGCGGAGATCGATGAGTGTTGGGATTCACAAGATCTGCTTTGAACTGAACACCCTTCTTAGGCAGAGCAAAAAGGCTCCATGACATCACACATGATTTAAAAAAAAGAAAGAAAGAAGTTCTTAAAGGCATAACTGAAACCTTTTGTGATTGGAAAACAAAAAAAAAATCCTATTATAAACTAAATTTATATCTTTCGTTAATGATACTAATTACGGGAGGGGATGCCTGGTAGCAGCTTCCACTTTCATAGAACGAAAGGCTGAAATGCACTTGAAAGTAGACTCTCCCCAGAGGGCTCTCTTGGAGTACCTCCTCAACCACCTCCCCTCCCCACTGCATAAGATGTGATTTAATGAATGCCTTGGCCCGGTTCATGCTAAACCATCATAAGCAGTATGTGGCATTTCTGCAAAAGAACCACCAGCCCCACATTTTTAAGAAATTGAAGTTTTAACCTTTATTTTATAAATAACTTGTTTTTAAAACTCAGTCATATTGGCGTAGACTGAATTGTGTACCCTGCTCCTGACAACCCCATCCCAATCTGCAGAGTGTTCAGGAAGAATGCAAAGACAGGTTTTTAAACCCATTGACATCAGACTCTCTGACTTCTGGTCAGTTTCAACAAAAGACTATCCATTAGTTTGGCCCACATCTCCAAGAGGCATCTTGTTTCCTCCCAAATGGCTATGACTACGGCGGTCTGGGCAGCTTAAACTATTAGCATGTACATGCCCACAGTTCTGGAGGCTGGAAGTCCACAGTCAAGGCAACAGCAGCGTTGGTTTCTCCCAAGGTCTCTTTCCTTGGCTTGCACATGGCAATCTACTTGCTGTGTCCTCACATTTTTTTTCTCCATGTGAGCTTGTGTGCTCCTGGTGTCTCTCTGTGCATTCTAATCTCTTTTTCTTGCAGGGACACCAGTCAGTTCGCATTAGGGTCCTTCCTGATGACCTTATTTTAATTTAATCACCTCTTCAAATCCCTTGTCTTCAAATACAGTTGACACTTGGAGGTACTAGAGGCTGAGTCTTCAATATATAAATTATCTTTGGAGACAGCACAATTCAGCCCAAAATAACACGATATGGAGTTTTAAAGAAAGATTTTTTTAAAGAATAACTAGAGAATCCACTCAAGGGTTAAAACCTGCATTCCTTAGAAATGTAGGGCTCATAATTCTTTTGCAGAAATGTCACATATCACTCCTGATGGTTTAATATGAACAAAGATGAGATATCATTAAATTACTTCACTCAACAAACTTTTACTGAGCATTCATTTATAACACCTACATTTTATACCCTTGCCCCACCCCTTCCTAGGAAACCAATTCCATTGGAATGAATGCAATAAAATAGAACAACAATAGAAGTCACAAAGTAAGTGAACAAAGGTAGGCGATACAATGCAGGCTTCTCAGGAGCTGGAGAGGTGAGATTTTAGTTGCAGCTGCTGGGCTCTCAGGCTGATGACTACAAACATTCTGTCATTAGGAATCCTTTTCAGCCAGCTGTCTTTATGAGATTAAAGATGCTTGTGGTTGAAGGAAGACAGCTGATAAACTGAGCATACTCCCTCCAACATTACTATAAAATTCTACATGCAAAAAGCAAAACCACTAATGCCAAGGTTCCCAAATTTTCTTGGCTCACAATGCCTTTATTGTCACGTTAATTTTTTTCGTAGCGCTGCTAGGCCAAAGGGAATACCTAAGAGTCCTGATAATTAAGTAGTAAGGTCCAATCAAGTTTAATGCTCTGCCCTAACAACTTAGTAGTTGTTGGGAGGGAAAAGCCAACACATTTATTTAAATAAAATATAATATTTTAAATTCATTCTTTAATAACCAGTGACTAAGTATGGGCCCTCAGTACCTATGTGCTGGTTGAGCATTGCATAATGTCACAAATCTTAGATTCCAATTTGACACCACCACTCACATTTCTCATTCTTGTCTTGATTTCTGCATGTCCTGGCTTTTGTTACAACTGCCCAAAACCCATCTTTACAAAGAAAGGAATGCTGTGTCATCTGATGTTAAAACCATGAACTACCCTTGAGTTTGTCATTGCATGGTGTCTGGCAGATGTTAAGTGCCACTGTGTTTCTCTTGAGAATTTATAATATTGCCCTGGCACACACTTTGGAAACCAAGTCACTAATGAAGTACAGTCTCAACAAAATAAATATATTAATTAATTTAAAAGAATAGAACATTATTACAATTATAATGGGCGTACTACCTATTTTCATTTTTGTAAACTCTGAAAAGATATATTTAATTGGATCAAAATACGTGAGGCTTGCTTGCAGCTTACACAGAGCTGCTTGTTTCTGCTAAATAAACCCGATCTGAAAGTATTATTGTGCAGAGTTTTAGAACACACATCTCAGAGTAGCTATGGGTTTAACCTTCAGGGTTAAAGTCTTCTGTGTGTCATTGTCAAGAGCAGGAAATTCCTTTCCAAGTCCACTGGTCTTCCCGGGAGACCAGAAGCAGGAGTCTAACATACCCCAGGAGTCCAGTTTCTGTCGAGGACTCATCCCCCAAGATGGCACACACAAAAGAGGCAAAAAGTCTCATGAAGTGACAATTTACAAAGGTTTCCAGATGGTGGGCATCACACACACTTTTTCATCTCTTAAAGAAAATAAGAGATAAAGCTCCAGCCCTCATTCGGGACCATCATAATCATATTTAAAACTCCAGTGATTCCAAGTCTAAATGTTATTTCTGTGATGAATTAACATGCTTCCTGATGGTGTGAAGCAGTATTTCACTCCAGGATTGAAGTAAATCCATCCCAGGCTACTAGAATTCTAGAGGACATGTATAAGAAGTTAGAAATATTCACTTCTATTTTCTAATGGACATATTACATAATAAATCTGCCCACTAAAAAAATCAAGAGTAAAATTATTAGATGAGCAGTCCAGAAGTACTAATTTTTAAGAACCATAATAAAGAGTAGAAATCCTAGTTGAAAAGTAATGAAGTTCTCTTATTTTGCACCATATGTAAATCAGGCACTAATTAATAAAAGCAACATTTACTATCTCACAATGTATTTTAACTATTTGGGGATCAATTTTTTTCAAAAATTTTATGTATTCATTTTTTAGGGAGAGAGGAAGGGAGGAAGAAAGAGAGGGAGAGAAACACTGATCATTTGCCTCACACTCGCCCCAATCTAGGACCGAACCCACAACCCAGGCTTGTGCTGTGACAGGGAATCGAACCAGTGACCCTTTGCCTTGCAGGATAATGCCCAGCCGGTCAGGGTTATTTGAGGAACATTTTAGTGTCTTTATGCTTTAACAAGACCATTTGGAATATGAAATTAAATAGAAGCAGCAGAAAAATTGATTGAAAGACAGCAGTCTGAGAAACGATCTTTATACTAGAAAGAAGAGGCAAGCAGGATGCAGAGCTTCCCATGGCCCAGGGTCCTGATGGTTGTGTTTCTCTAATCAGAACAATTGAAATGCTGGGGTTGCTACAGGGAATAGTTTCACACCTCAAGAATTTCTATAGGCAATCACTTCACTGAAAGATGCTGATGGGAAAAAAAACGTGCCAGGCATCAGAACCACATGGGAGAACTGGAATGGAGGAAACAGTTTGATCTTAGAATACGCATTTAGAAATTGCTTTTTATAGTTGAAATTTGACAACCAAATTCCATCATTTGCAAGAACACTTTCTAACTTCCGTGCATAAGTAAATCACACAGATCTGGACCGTGACCTTCATTAATCACTTGTCATCAGGCAACAGGGATTCCAGGTTCAGTTCATTCCTGACAACTTCTATTTCATCAATCTCTCCCTCATTATATCAGTCCCGGCAGCAAGTAAGCCTGCTCCTCACCACGCAGTACCCACCCTTAACACATGCAACCCTTCCTTCTTCTCCATTTCTCATTTCCCTTCATTAGCAAACCTCAAAGTCTTGTCTACTTAAGGTCTGTCTATTTTTTTGACCTCTGACTATCCATATCCCACTTCAAACTATGTAGCAATCTCAAGATGCCCCCGCAACTACTCTGGTCAAGGTCACTGGTCACCTTTAATTTTGTCAAACCCATCAACTTCTTTGTGCACTCACTACCATGACTCCTGAGCAATACCCTCAGCAGCAGCTGGTCACTTTCTCTGGCCGAGAATCCTGACATCTCTTGGCAACCTGGGCTCCACTCTCCCTTGGGTATCCCTAGATGCCTCCACCTTTTGTGATTCAAATGTTTTACTAAGTCCCTACATATGTCCCATTCCCTTTAAATTCCCCTGCTTTCCCCATGAATATCATCTGTACTCTTGGCTTTTCAATACGATCTAAATAACATCAATTCCTAAAGGTGGGCCTTTAACCCAGATCCTCCTTCGGAGGTCTGGACTCACAGGAGCAAGAATCACCACTGCAATGTCTCACAGATTTATCCCACATTGAACTCTTTATATGTCCCACCCTGTCTGCCTCTTCAACTTCCCTTCATGCCCTACCTCCAACTCCATTCTTTCCTTTTAGAGGTCTCATCTTTCCAGGCTCAAGGCCATTGCCCTGCTGGGCCACCTGGCTGGTGCATCCCGCTAGTGCGGGTGTATACTTTAGGCTTTTGGAAATTGATGCCTTAAACAATTCATCCTCAGTGGGGGCCATCTCACCCCTGAGAAGGCAAACATTGGTTCCCAAGGAAAGTGGAAGGAAGGAAGGAAGGAAGGAAGGAAGGAAGGAAGGAAGGAAGGAAGGAAAGGGAGGGGAGGGAAGGGATGAAGAAAGGAAAGAAGGAAGGAAGGAAGTAAAACAAAACATATTAAATGCATAAAACTCAGATATGCATGCATCACATAAATAAATATGCCTACGCAATGAAATTTTGGGGGGCCAGTTAGGGTAAATTATCTAAAAAGACCCCTTAGGGTAGTAGTAATAGAGATAGGTAAAGAACCATTGCCTTAAATATTTTATCTCCATGCCACCTGTGCTGTCCCCATGCTCACAGGTGACCTGTGGCTTTTTGCTTTAGAGAGAGGTGAGAAGTAGTTTCATACAGCTATCTGGTCTACTCGATAGTCTACTCTTCATGCTAAATTAAGCAGTCAGCAACCTGCATTAAAATACCATTCTTTTTTACTTTTGTTGCAGCAAGCCAGCCTTTCAAGCCTGGTAAAATCTGGTTTACTAATGACATCACATTTCAGAGCTTTCCTGACCGAGGGCCACACCCTGCAAAGTGAACACTCACAGGTGGACAGACACTACCTGTGTGGACAGGCTTCCCCGGGGAGACATGTCTTCTGTCTGATTAGATGACTCTTCAAATTAAGACCAATTTATTTATAGCTCCACCAGCCACAGATTTAAACATACCCTTCATAACCTGTTTATCTTTCCTATTTGGTAATTATATAAATTACACCCAATTCTGCAGATGACTTTTGCCATCTTTTACAACAATAATGAATCTAATCAAAACATTACCATCATATATAAATATAAATTTCATACACAAACTGCTTTATTTAGGAAACTGAAGACTTATCTTTTAAAAGTACGCTGTTGATTGTAAGAAGGGGAAGGGCCTAGTTGAAGAACGAATATAAATGACCCATGGACGTGGTCAACAGGGTGGGGAATGACTGTGGGAGTGGGGGCTTGGACGGGGCAGGGGAGAGCAACAGGGGAAATTGGGACAACTGTAATAGAACAACAATAAAAATAATTCTAACTGCCATACAAATACATCTTCTGATTTGTTTCCAGCAATTGAAAGGATAAGCTTTGTGGAGGATTTTTCCCCATAAGATCTCACCGTACCATGGTTCTGAAACAGTCCGTGCATTAGGACCACGTGTACTTTAAAAAGATATGTGCCCAGAGCCCACTCCTGGAGAGCCAGTAGGTTATTATTTTTTAACATAAATCTCCCACAGTGAATATGTTGTGTGCTACTATTGAAGAAACTAACTCAGGTAAAAAGTAGATGGCTAAACGTCAATACTGCCAGAACAATAAACAATTCAGGTAGAGAAAAGAGCTGAGAATTTAATAATGGACTGAATATTGGCTGATGCTAAGAAGGATGAGCTTCTCCCAGTGGAGGTGGGCTTTGCTGTTCAAACTAACAATGTGAGGTTATGATGTAGTTCTTTAAACCATAAGAAAGAAATCCTTCCACTCATTTAGGAGGGCTCTCCCACTGATTACTGGAAGGAGGTAAAGACTGCAGTAATAGGAGTAGAAAATTAACTTGGATAAAGCTGAAGTTTAGTGGTAGGGCATGATGAGGGGAAAGATATAATTAAATTAGTAAGAGATGAGTCAAGGCTAACCTCAGATACTCACATCCAAACAGTCAAATGAAATTTCAGACAACCCTCTATAACAAATGAACGAAGAAGATCAGAGGTAGGGATTGAAGACAGTATGTACACAGGCTGACATCTACTCTAGGAAGGAGAGGTTCCCTGTAACTTCTAAAGGAATATTCTTAAATGCACTTTCAGAGTGATGGGACTCTGAGCTATCGTGTAAGCATATGCTTACTTTTGAAAGCAAACAGCAAACATTTAGTAGTCTCTAAGATGAATGGAAAACAGTAATCAGCAAGTTAAAACTAGTTCATACATGAGCATTCTGAAGTTGTAACTCATTCTCTGGTTCCTTTGTTAAAGCAAGTCAGCATCCTGTGAT
This sequence comes from Macrotus californicus, assembly GCA_007922815.1. Taxonomy (NCBI): domain Eukaryota; kingdom Metazoa; phylum Chordata; class Mammalia; order Chiroptera; family Phyllostomidae; genus Macrotus; species Macrotus californicus. Next base: position 11,535 of record VMDR010008327.1, on the reverse strand, counting down.
AGCATTTGAATTCATGAATCTGATTAACTTTGCATTAATATTAAAGGATCACACTTCAGAGTCTACAAGTGGAGCCTTCACTGATAGAAAAAAATGTTGCATTTAAATGATCATTGCCCAAATTTAGATTTAAATGTAAAACTATGTCCTTATCAGTAATATAAATAATTAAATAAGATACTAACTTTTGTTAAATTTTGCTTAATGATTGTTTAATTAACCAATGCACAAAAATATAATCTGTATAATTTTTTTTCAGGTTTCTCCTTTGTTTTCACTCCCACATCACCATCGGATTTGGGACCACGAAGAGCGCTGTGGTGGGGCCACAGCAAAACCTATAACAAAACATCTGTGGGCACCCTCATCAACACTGTAGTTCCTGTCTGAGTAAGTTTTTCTCAAGTTTAACGGGAGCTTCAGAATGACTGCATGGGAGCTCTCTGGCAGCGGGGGTGGCTACAGCACCACATTCAAAACAGCATTCACTTGTATATTTAAAGGGAAAAAAGTCTGGTGATTTATGCACTTTGGAGTTTGTTACTGCCTGCTAAGTTAATAGCTGCTCTTGTTAATCCTGGCATAAGATGAGATGACAGTATTAGATGGCGTGGTGGGGACCTGCAGGGTTCAGGACAGGTTAGGTTACCCAAGCACTTTAAAGGAGAGGCAAGTGCTGGTGATCAGCTAGCCAAGACTGTTCCCACCCCTTCTCCCTGGTACCTCCCACTACAAAGGGGGGATATTCACAGATTTGCTTTTCCAAGTTTTTATGTAAGTAGGAGTGAAAGCAGATGTGAATGAAATTAGCTTCAGAAGAGGAAGAATCTCTGTGTCAGCTTTAACTTCCTAATAAAAAGCAGCAGATGCAATTCGTGGGAAACTTCCACTTTCCTCCTCATTCTACTTGCTTTCAATGTGGCTGGAATGGCTGAATCTTCAGCCGCCTCCACATCACTGTGAGAGAAAAGCCAATGGGCTGCTGGAAGCATCAGTCCTGACTTCATTAATCTGCTGGACCTGTGTAAGCAGCCTTCTACCTTAGGATTTCTTTTTACTTGAGGCAAATAAATTTGCATTTGTTTAACCGTCTGTAGTCTGGTTTTCTGTTTCTTACAGCCAACTGTACGGCTGACTCATATGACTGGGGTATCCCGATTGAGTCAGCAAGCAGTGTTCTCTATGTGGTGGCATAAGCTTCTGCTACATGTAGTTTTCTGAGTGTGTTTGGTATTCAGGAAATGAATTAACATTACACATAAAAGGTATACATATGGATGTACCTTAACTGGCTGGCAGACCAAGGAGAGAAGAAATTCAGATCAATCTGAGAAAAAGTAGCCTCTTTATGGAGACAATAATGTCAAAGAGGTTTGAGTTAGAGAGGTAGAGTGGGTAAGTGTGGGAGTAACTAAAAGGGATTTCTAGAAGGCAGGCCTTAAGCTAAGTATTAGCAGACAGGAGTCAGGTTGCTCCATGCATTAAGGTCTAAAAATTGAGAGGAGATAAATCCAGCCAAACTGGGAAGACATCCTGGAGTGTAGCAGCTGGAGGGATTAAGAGAGAACATTAAAAACAGGAGACATTTTCTTAAGACACTGACTGTATAGTTCTGAGGGTATAATGAACTCACAAGAGGAAAATGTCAAAGCAGATTTTGTTCAGGTATTATTCTGTTATAGTACTGGGTTGAATGGTACTCCCCTCTTTAAAAATTTTTTTTAAAAGATATGTCCACCTAGAATCTGTGAATGTGACCCTGCTCAGAAAGAATTACCTTTTTGCAGATGTAATTAGGTTAAAGGTCATCCTGGATTAGGGTGAACCCTAACTCCAAGGACAAGCATCCTTATAAGAAGAGTAGACAATGAAAGTCATGTGAAGATGAAGGCAGACATTGGAGTCACGTGGCCACAGCCAAGGGACACCTGGGGCCACCAGCAGCTAGGGGAGGAAAAAGAGAAAAGATCCCCCTCCACTCATAGCTTTTGAAGGGAGAGCTGAGGACACCTTGCTTTGGGGGTTCTGGACTTTTTTAAACTGTACGAGAATAAATCAAATTTGTTTTAAGTCATCGAGTTTGTAGAAATGTGGTGCAGTTAGCCCTGAGAAATCAGCACGTTGGTGCACAATATCATTGCTTCTGAGGAAAGATGAGGGGCCTGCGGAAGGTCAGGAAGCCTGGAGAGGGAAGGGAAGGAGACAGCAGGAGCCCGGAACAGAGTAAAGGGAGGAATGAGAGGTCTGGAAGACATGATGATGACGGCTGCTGTGAGGTCTCTCTCTTGGGTTATGGTGCTGATTGTCTAGCTAGTTAAATGGATACTTTCCCCTCAGCAGAAGGCTATGCTGTTGAGAATGTTCCTTATTCTCAAGTTCATAGCTGAGCCTGTCCTACAGGGCTTTGTTTAAACATTAATGTGACTGAAGGTAACAGTTTGGAACAGGTAAACTCCCAGAGTCTGTGCATACATTACCTTCCTACATAAAGCTCAGAGCCAGACATTTTAATTGCCCCTTTAACTGAGTTTTGCTCAGCACAGAGGCCTAAGGTACGCATAAGGGTGATGGAGTCACCTTTTCTGAATTTCGGCCAGTTATTATTTTACCTCTTACCTCATCATGTTATTAGTATAAAATGAGCAATTAACAACAATATTAAATTGGCTTATGAAAATCACTGTCAAAAAATAAACTGGATCAGGAGCTGGGAAGGCAGTGGGGATTGGGTTCTACATGAAGGCTTTGACCATGTGGCTCCATCCTTCACCTTGGGAAAGGTGGGGTGGGGCCAGCGGTCCCAGATTTCAATTCCCTCATCATTGGCTAAAGGCTTTGGGACCTGGCTTAGAGGCTTGCATGGTTCCAACTTTATCCGTGACTCTAAGATAATTTCAATATTCATGGACATGACCCAAACAATTATTCTTGGACATTTGACCTTGGACCAGTGGCCTTCACCCCAATCACCATGGTCATAACCTTGAACTTTCTAATCATGTGAAACTACCCACATCAGAAATCTCAAACTCACTGTCTATCTTCCCTTCTAGCTTTCTACAGCCTCACCTTGTCACATCGCAGTGGCCTCACTCTGACTCTGCCTTTTCTGCTAATCTATCAGCCTGGCACCTCTTCTCTAGATAGCCAAGAACTTACCCGGATGATCTGAACTTCTTCCTTGCCAGTTTCCTCATAGCCACATCCTCTGTGTCCAGCCAGTCATGAACCACCTATCAACACTGTTTTTGAGGATTTTGACACTTTGATTACTGACTCTTATTGGGAAATATCTTTCCATACTGTCCTTTATTGGTCATCCTTTCTTTCCCAGACCACTCCTAAAGACTCCTCTGCTCCCCTAGCTCCTTGTATCTTGATACTCTCCAGGGTCTCCCCTTCATTCTCATAAGATTCAGATAGTGACCACATTGGCTCCTGTGGTTCACATCATGCCCTACAGTGCTACATCTGTGTCTCCAGCCCAGACCCCGCCCTCTCCATCCAGAATCCAGAAAATCACATGCAACTGCCCAGCACACATCTCTACTTGACAGACCCTCAGGCACATTTCAGACTATAGCAAAGGAATTTCCCATCTTCCTTCCCTAAAGTTACTCTCCCCACATCTTCCCTATGCATTTGGTGTCACCTCCTGATCACCTAAACTAGCAACAGGATAAAGTGTCTTGAAATGCTTTTTTTCCCACACATCTGATATTCACTAACCTCTGACAATTTTATTTGTTAAATATCTATTGAATCCTCTCCATTCCAAATACTTCTGTTCTGTTTCCCAATCAACTCTGGACTCTTGCTACAAACTCCAACTGGCTTTCCTGTCCCCAGGTTGTCCCTATTCCAGTGCATCTGGCAGAAGCCACTGAAGTGATACACAAGATGCCTGTACCAGCCAGCACAGGTGGGTGATGCTATGGCAATGGGCACCTCCCAGATCTTAGTGGCTCACATATTAAATGTACATTTCTCCCTGAACCTTAAAGTCTACCATTGATCAGCCGAGCTGTGGGCTCCCAGGCTGACACAGGCTCCCTCTCAATGTGGGTGTCCACCACTACTGTGGGAGAGAGAAGACATGGCATGGGGGCTCCTCCCGGAGATAGCACATAGCTCTGCAAATCACTTGGGCAAGTCACCTGAGCTCAAGGGGGAAGGGAGTGCAAGCCCATCATATTCTGATGGGCACAGAATTCAAATCCTCATCATCACCTACACCCAGGAGCCCTCTGCTTAGTCCTTGTGTAGGCAGCTCTCCAGTGCCTACAGCTCTTTCTGCCAACTTCACTATGCATAAAGAAGACCAAGGGAATCTCAAACCCCAGATTCCAGAAAATTCTGATCAGTTAGGAACATGGCTCAGGAATCTGCATTTTAACCAACTTCCAATGTGGTTATACGTTCTGGTAGTCTATGAGCCACACTTTAAGAAACACTAGCTTACAAGATCAAGGATATGCTTCTTAAAATAGCACAGGATATCCTTGATATTGGGCCTCAGCCCCTCTCTGGAAGTCCATTTACACTCGTGCCCCTACTTGGAGCTACCTTACTTCTCGAGGTGAGGTCACTCCCTGACTTTGGCCCCCAGCTTTTGCTCTGTCTCTGCTCCACACTCTCCTTCCTTTTGCTCCTGCTCCCTCTTTTCTCCTATCTAGTATTTGACCCGTCAAAACCTAAGTGACCCCAGGACTCAGCCTAGACAACATTGAAAGAAAAAGGCTTTTCAGCTCCCATTCCAGTCCTAGCTTGGTTACATGGCCTCTTCCCTCGTCTCTACCACCTCAGTATAGCACATGTCTTGTGTTGAACCTGTTCTGGGACTTGTCCCTGGGCAGCATTTTTTCTTCTGAGGATGTTCCTTCATTAGACTTTGCAAATAAGAGCAGGGACTTTTCCATCATCAAGCATGATGCAAGGCACACAGAAGATGTTCCACATGTGGTCCTTGAATGAATCAATGAGAATGAATGAATGAATGAATGGTCAGTCTATCCCAGCTCAACTCACATTTCATCCCATCCTGTTTCACTGCTCCTGAAAAAAAAATAAGCCACAACTTGGCAGGGCTGAGTTCAGGGGACAGCAGGGAGCAGTACTGGGACCTTCTGATGTGCTACTCATAGCAGTTCTGAAATCTCCCAACTGCAAGAAGGCCTCAGAGGCTGCAACCTGGGGGCACCAACTGCTCAAAGAGGGCTCTGTGCAGTTTCTACCAGAAGCTGCCTGAACATTTGCTTTGAATCCAGCCCAAACCACAGCCCCAGCCTCACCCTGGCCCCTGCCTCCTTCTCCCTTGCTTTTAGGCAGGCACCAGAAATAGCAATTGGCAGAGAAAGGGAGAAACAGCAAAAACCTAATTTTGTTTCCTTGCCCTTCAGACAGTTAAAAAAAATGATCAAGATAGAGATTTCTGGGTTTTGCTCCTGGTAGAGCTCCGACCTGAAAAAAGTCTTTTGAGCTTGGCTCTTAAGGGAGCTCAAAAAATTGCTCATAGAGCAGTTTTTCCTCATTCTCTTGGTTTTCCTTTACCTCACTCTCCTGGCCTACGTGAAATTGGTGTGATTTGGCTGCATAATTTGTGCCTAGCCCATCTTATTTCCTGTTTGAAATAAAGAGAGGACTGATATTAGAATACTAATGACTTCAATTCACTAAGTAGAGACCATAACCTCAGGGACTCATCATCTATGATACTTAATTCTATGAATGCTAGTTAACAACAACAGCAGCAGCAGCAGCAGATGAAACACCAGCTGAGGTGCATATAGAACTTAGATTGGGCCAAGCATTATTTCAAGCACACACTATTTATTAATCCATTTAATTGCTTTAATGCCCCGTTTTACAGATGGAAATGTGGGATAAGAGAGGGGAGGAAACATAGCCCTGGATACCATGGGAACCAAGGCGGCCTGAGTATAGAGCTCACCAGCTTACCCACTCCATTTGTCTGACACAGATGAAGAAATCACAGAATGAATTGTTTAGGAAAACATTTTAGGTTTTTTCTTGTTGTTCACAAGTTTTCAAGGAACTATTAAACAGTTTTGTAAGCTAATCATGCAGGTAATTGGATCACTGTTATAAATGCTAGTTGTGCCATTGGAGAGGGAAAAAGGAAGCTACATATTAGCATGACCTTGGCGTTTTGTGACACTTGGGGTCCAACGTCCCATCCGTGGGCTACATCAAATAATAGGCTTTTGATTACCATGGAAATATATCTCCTGTCAAGGCTATTAATCTGTGCCTCAGTTATCCATCTGAAAATGGACATTTAAACGACAACTTTCTACTTTCTTGCAAGAGCAACTATGACATACATGTAGCTTGCCAACCATGAAAGGCTAGAAGGAAAAATATATCCATTCCTCAGTATGTAAAGGAACACATGATAGCAGAATGACACCTACTGAGAATTTTCTGGAGATGTATCCCGCTCTCTCTCAAACCCTGTCGGGGCAGGGTTTGCCCCCGCACCACCCACTCAGGAGAGGGACTTTCCAAGCAGGGCAGGGCCCTCGCAGATTTGTTCTGCTGGGGAGGCCTCTGGAGAGAGTGTGCTCACCAGACTCTGAGGACAGCGACAAAGGCTTGCTGTTAAAAACACCGCTCTATAAAATATCTGGCACGCCTACATAATTTGCTAGGATTTAAGTCGTTTGTAACTTGGAGACACCAGAACTCAGGAGATGTCAAACACTTACACTTTTGTTGCTGAACATCAGAGAGAAATTTTTATCTCCGACCAGAAGATATGTGAGAGAAAAAACAACAGCTTGCTCTTTCCTTGCCGGTTCACACCCTTTTCACACAGCCAGAACCCAAGAGCACTTCACACAGGTTTGGAAAGAGCCCACTGGAGTGCTTCTAACTAACTCTGAGGGTTCAGAGACTAACACAAACAACATAAATAAAGATTTATGGAAAACGGTTCCTTCAAATATAGCCCACTGAAATGCTCCTAAATAATTCTTAGGCTTAAGAGATTAACATAAACAACATAAACAAAGATTTACGGAAAATGGTTCCTTAAAAGATTAACATATAAATATTGAAATAATAAATGACTGAAAATTAGCAATGACAATGATCAGTAAGGAATGCGCTATTCAACACAAAAAAGTAACACTAGTGTTGACCACGTTTTAGTAACAATATTGTTGTTTATTAATTTATTCTTACATTCCTTCCATGAGCTGGTGCTGGGTGTGGGCAGGCGTTTGGGTGCCTGCTGTCATGAGCTTATTATAAGAGGATGATTATAATTAGATGATGAACAAAACCACTATCCCCTTGTAAACCACTTTGCCTTAAAGGACAAACAAAACATTAAAAGGGATGGGAAAAAGGCAAACAAATTTAGAATGATATACCAATGTCTCAAATAATTGGCTTAGAGAAGAGGTTAGGGCACAGACAGCATTTAGCAGGCTCTGGATTCTGTCCTTAGAAACCAGCCTTGAGGCTCTAGTCTACCTTAGACATAATCTTTCCTCCTGCTATGGACTGAGCTTTCTGATGTTGATCAAACAGGGTACAGGGGCCAGATCTTTTTATAAGAGCTTTGATTGTTTTCTTTAATAAATTGCAATAGATTTTTAGGTGACTATTTCCCGAATATAGAAAATCCCACTCTCCTGGTGAAGTTTTGTTTATTGTGTAATTTAGGCATCAAATACTTTATTGAGAACAAGACAGAAAAATGTCCTTGAGCAGATTAAGTTCTGTCTGGGGACAAGGGCAATGGATGTACAAACTCATTAATTAAGTCAATAATTAATTAGAGACTACAGAGTGCAAACAAGGGAAGTGCTGAGAGAGAGGCCCATACATAAGTGTTTTCATGCAATGGGAAATCAGCCAGTCAGAGAAAGGTAAGTACCATATGACTTCACTTATACATGGAATCTAATGAACAAAATAAACTAACAAACAAAATAGAAACAGACTCATAGATACAGAGAATAGACTGGCAGTTGTCAGAGGTGAGAGGGGTTTGGGGGGCTGGGTGGGAAAGATGAAAGGATAAAGGAAAAATCTCACAGACACAGACGACAGTATGAGGTGACTACCCGGGGTGGAGGGGGGATGGAGAGGTTAAAAGGGGGACAAATGGTGACAGAAGGAGACTTGACTTGGGGTGGTGAGCACACAGTATAATATAAAGATGTTGTATTATGCAACTGTACACCTGAAAGCTATATAATTCTATTAATCAATGTCACCCCAATAAAGTCATTAAAAAATGGGTATAACAAGAATATACCTCCCTCCTCACAACACACACACACACAGAGTCCCTGGCTGCTTACAGGCAAAGGTCAGGACACTAAAGCCCTAAATATTATCATTATGGAAAGTAGAAAGGCCAGGGCTCCTCCCTCATGAGGCTCCTCCCTCACATCATTTGAGTTTCTCCACTTACTTCACTTCCCCCAAACCTCAGAATCCTACATGCTGCCCCTGGCTCTCTCCAGGCAAGTTCACATTCTGGAATCACGGTCCCTGCTCATGAGACAGTTTCACATGTTATACTGAAATAATTTTCACTGAGCTCACGAGATAAAAAAGCTTCTTTTGGCTAAATACTAAAGTGTTCAATATTAGAAAATTTTATACATGAAAGGTAATTTTTGATAATATTCCTTACGTGTTTGAGAGAGAGACTGCTGATGGGAAGAGCATTATCTGTGAAATATTTGTTAGAGCATTTTATTGGGGAAACAACTTTTATATTGTCACTTTTATATCAAAACATCATCATGAATGGAACTAATACTCTCAGTGAGTAATATACTCAAGCACATATTTTACTGATGCACTTCATAGTTTTTCATGCAAATTTTGCATCTTCTTCAGAGTAATAAAAATCAGGAAGTTCTCTACTGATTGCAGCACCATGGATTTCCAGTAGTCAGGATGCTCAAAGCACCTCTCTGCCTTGAGGTCTTAGTGCCCATCTGGATTTATCAGGTCCATAGTCCATGTAATTCAGCCCAACTCCGCCCATCCCGGAAGCCTGGTCAGCTGTACAACTGGTTACCCGTGTCGTACAAACAGGGACCCCTACACGTTATCACAAGAGAGGCTTGACTCTACCTCTAGGTAGATGTTGCTGAGCAAATCAAATCTCCTTTGTGTATAAATAAGAAGTCTTTGATTTTATCAGTAACAGGCAGGGTCAAGATGAATGCTACCCTAGGATGGAATAAATGAGTGTTTAACCCCATGATGGCACTGAGCAGCTGTTTCCACAGAGCTACCTGCCACTCAAGAGCTGCTGCTGGTCCCCAAACTGACCTAGACCCATCCCGAACAACCTGTATTGTTATCATTCAGATAAAAAAGGCTTGGTGGGGCCCTGGCTGGTGTGGCTCAGTGGATTGAGTGCCGGCCTGTGGACCAAAGGGTCCCTGATTCAATTCCCAGTCAGAGCATCAAATTCTATTTCCCCTTTGCATCCCATACCCATAAGCACAGCCTCCCCCAAGCCCTCAGTGGATACAGCTTTCCAGAGTTTGTATTTCCAGAACTGCTAATCCTCTACTATTCCTGAATCAACTCATCTTTTTGACAACTTTGAGCTTGTCTCACTTTATCTCTTAATTTAGATCAACATTGACCTGTTGGTTTCTGTGTACTTCCAACTCTGACTTCACAGGATATTATGAAAACAGGTAAGCAAGCTCTTTCTTACTATTGTATTTATTGGAATTACTTTTTGTAAATTTTACCATCACTTTTTCCAGTTCTAGGAAAAGGTGAACAAAGGGTTGGAACTGCATAATGTCTGCATGGTAAGCGAGGAAAGGATGGATGTTACTGGAAAGCCTAAGTCTTCCAATTGGAAGGCCAGGCTCCTCCACAGTTTTGTAATGGGGAATGAATATGCTGCACTTATATAAGGCTGCCCACATTAATCATAGTGAATATTAAACACAGCTTGTTACCCAAACCTGATTTTTCTCTCAAAGCTAGAGTTCACATGTTAAAAGTTTCTTTTCTAAGTATACTTTACTAGAAGCAACAGTTCCTGTGTAAACCTAAGAAACAGTCTGGCCTCGGGGTCCTGCTGAATCAAGGACATTGACCATAAAGATCCATACTGGGACCAGCAAGGACACTGCCCACATATCCACAACCCCTCCCCCGATCTCTTTGTTCTTCTTTCCCTCTCCTCTCTCCTCATAAAACACTCTGCCTGCACTGATGTTAAGTTGTAACCATGATTTAGTATCTCCCAGCTAGTATGTATTCTATAACAAAGCAAAGTACTTAGTCAACCCTGTGTTTCAGTACTCGCTGCACTTGTGAGATAAGCTGGCCCCAGCTATAAACCATAGATGCCCAGGGAAGCGAGGAATGTTAATGCAAATAGAGAGATAACCCAGGAACAAAGGGAGGGAGCATGGGAAGAAGCTGTATGACTTCCCCTTTCTTTTACTCCAAGAGAAAAGGCACATCCATGCTCCTCCTAGGAATTTTTCCCCTCCCAAATCCCCACCAAATCCCTATAAGAATTGCTGGCTTGACCAGCGATTTTAGGATGGGCTTATGAGGACAGGAGTCTGCCCGTGTTCTCACAATGCCAGCACTCAAATAAATCACTTTCCTACTCACCAACAACTGTCTCATGTGTTTGGTTTTCCTTGAGACAGGCAGCCGAACCTGGGCTCAGGTACAGTTTCAATAAAACTATGCTTTATTTCCTATAGGTGCTTTAACATTCTATTTGACCCTATTCTTCAATTAGTTTGCCATTTATTAATAACAAGTAGATTTTAGTAAAGAATCTTAATTTTTTTTTATCCAAAGAAATCAATTTCCATTTGAAAGAAAACACTGCCAGAATCTTTTTTTCATAATATTTAAAAATGATTTCCAGATGGATTATATTTGAATTAGAAAACAATGTGATCTCACCTATAAGAAGACCCTAGTGAACAAAGCAAACAAACAAGCAAAATAGAACGAGAGGCATGGAAACAAGAAACAGACTGACAGTAACCAAAGGGGATGGGGAAGAGGGGTAATGGGGGGAAGAAAGGGAAGGGGACAGTCGAGGAACAGGAATAAATGACCCAGGGTTGTGGACATCAGGGAGGGGACTCACTGTGGGAGCAGGGTAGGAGGGCCAGGGCAGGGGAGAGCAATGGGGGAACACTGGGACAACTGTAATGAAACAACAACAATAAATAAATAAATGAATAAATATTTAGGAGACCCTGTATAAAATACTGGGAATAAGAAAAGCCTTTCTAAACAAGACTGAAATCTAATGGCAATAAAGGAAAAGAGTCACGTTTGAGCATCTAAAATTTTAAATTAGAGGGTAAAAGCCACTACAAGCAAAGACAAGTGGTAGGCTTGGTTAAATATACTTGCAACAACAAAAAAATCAAATAGTTAAATATTCCTCTTATAAATATAACTCTTACAAATTGAAAAGAAAACAGAAAAACAACCCCTTAGAGAAAGATTTTAACAGCTACATCAAAGGCAAGGAAACCC
>VMDR010008326.1:0-37020 GCA_007922815.1 Macrotus californicus | reverse complement strand
AGGCAAAAGTAGCTTGACAGTTGTTCATGTGGAAAATAATACAATAATTAATAAATAATAATATAAGAATAAACTGTATTTTGCATACTCACAGATGTAAACCTACTTCTGCTAACTCCTGTACTGTTAAAATGTTTCCTAAACTCATTGACTTGGCCATATTTTGATTTGCTGTTTTTTCTATACTTTTTGAGAATATTAAGGGTATATTTCTTTAAAGAATAATTCCTAATTCAGACTTCCTCTCTAGTTAATCTGCTTGAGGAATGACATTTTGGTGTATTTTAATTTTGGGAGTCAAAATGGGCATTTTTTTGGGGGGGTTCTCAGTTTTGTTCTCAGATTTGTTAAATAATTCTGCAAAGAAATTATATTGTTTATTTAACATTAAATGCTTTTAGATAATATTCAGGATCTACTGATGTAATGTGCTTACTTTATTTGCTGTTGGAATGTAATCCTGTATCAGAGTAATCTACAAATATGAGAAGCTCATGCCTCCATCTATGTTATGTTGCCTTTAACTCACTATCCTGGGATATACTCTTGGGGATAGCTTTATCTGGAAAACAGTAGAATGGGTGGACTGAAGAATTCCTCTAATATTCCACATTTAGGAATATATGGTCTATCGGACTCCTTTGTGCATTGGAGACCTCATAAAAACTTGGCATCACAAACTTGAGGAGTTAAGATATCCCTAAATCCTGTATATTCATACACCCCCCTCCCCCACTTTCTGCTGTGAAGGTTTGTTAAGACTGTGGCCTCAGACGAAAGATTATCTAGTCTTTTTAAAAATTTTCCAACCTGGACTTGGTAGCAATCTTTAATTTTCCACCTACAAAGAAAGAGAAGGGGACTCTTTAATAAAATAATAATAATAGCTAAATTTAATACAACACATCAGAATTTATGTAGGACTTTCTCACAATATCAATGTATGGAGGAAAAAATGGAGATTTGTAACCATGTTATAGAGTGTTATAGAACATAAAAATGAGAATAGCTTGATAAATGAGTGGGGAGATTTTGAAATTTTGAACATTAAATTTTGTTTTGATTGAACTGTAACTGGAAGGGATCTGTGAAGTCCAGCTCAGTAGTCTTATTTTTCACACATAGATACTTAGACCCAGGGGACTAAGGGACCTGCCAAGGGTCCAAGGGCTGCCTTGGGTGTCAGAACTGGAAGAGGGTGCCCTGGCAAGGACAGTAGCCTCCAGCGCAGAGCTGACTATCCATGTTCCCAAGAAGCTGCTTCCTCTTAATCATTCGTCAGCACTTTGTCCACACTGAACATAGGAATAAGGCCTGGCTTATTGCCGGCTCAGCAAATGAGGGCAGGTATGTCCTGCCCTAAAGTCACTTTTGCTCTCAGGCATTTGGATTTCTCAAGACCCTCATTAAAATACAACTTTATGGTGTGGGAGGTGAAAGACATCTAGACAGTAGGCTCTGCAATTACACCAGCATGAATGAGTTGCTCTAATTGGCTTGCTGTCACCTTATAGTCTGACTGGCACATTTTATTGGACAACAAAAGGACAAAAAGGCTATGGAGCACAGGATTGGCGAAGCTGAACATAAGTGAGGCACTGCCACGGACAGTCCTGGGGAGTTGAGTGGTCATGGGGCGACTGGGTTTTGCAGGTTGGGAGGATACTAGGCTTCACTCAGTCCTGTACAGGGCCAATTTTATTTGGATCTTTCAGTGTGATTCCAGGGATTGATCGATTATTTATTCATTCATTCATTCATTCATTCATTCATTCATTCATTCCCTTATCTAACATTCTGGATTTACTTTTATTCAAGCAATTTTGCTGAGCCTATTATAGTTAGAGGAGATTAATTAATTAAGCCAGTGTCACATATTGTGTTCCAAATACAGAAAGGCACAGTGCTGGACACTGAGAGAACACAAAGATGAAAGTGACATAGTCCTTGACCTCAAATAGTCTACAGTCTAGTACACAAGTATGTACACAGTATGAAGGAAAAGGGAGGCAGAGGTAGATACTCAAGGAAATATGTAGATAATATAACATCCAGGAATGGAGAGCTTTTGTGCAGCTGGGGGAGATTAAAGAAGGGTTTATAGACAAGGTGCATTTGAACTGCCCTTGAAGGTTGAGAAGAATGTGACTTCCAAATTTCTATCTTCAGGGCATACCTTTTCCCTGAGCCCAGACTCAAATGTCAACTGCCTGGTCAACATCCTCATGCAGATATCAAATAGACATCTCATACTTGACATGTTTACGATCAGACTTTTGATTTTATCACTGCCCCTAACTGGCTTGTTCCCGGAATCTTACTCACCTCAGTTAAGTGAACTCCATTCTTCCAATTGATCAGGGCTTTTCTCTTCTCTTAAATGTATATCTTTCATTCTTTTTTTTTCCCAAAACCACGTTTTATGCATTCAGTGGATTATTGCAATGTGAGACTTAGATTTTTGATGTGTTAATGAGACTCATAAATAGCTGATACGTACTCAATAGAATTTAAATAAAAGATCTGATGGAAAATGATTTTTACACATGTAAGACAATCCACCCAGAGTCTTTCTTATCTGTGCCCAGGGCTTTAAATGTACCTATATTTTATAAGGATTAATACATTCATAAGATTTGTGTCACATTTTACCATTTTACCGAGGGTGATCACACTGTGCATTTTCATTAGATTTCACAGCAAGAACATTCACACAGATGTCTTTATTTTTCTTAGCCTACAGATGAGGAAGCTAAAGGAGAATGATGGACTTACCTGTGATCTAACTGCTAGTCCAGGGAAGAATCTGGACTCACAGCCTGGTGCCAAATCCTCCTGGGCATCTTGGAGCCTCCAAGCGACAGTGGTTCAGTCTGAGTGAGGGAACAGTGGTAGTTTATTCTGGAAAGAAAGATTGGGACTTGCTTGTGGAGAGCCTTGAATATTACTGGTCAGGGCTAGATGGAATATATTTTCAGAGTAAGAAATGAATACACACACATGCATATCTATATCTCAAAAGTGTTTTTATTGGTAAGAGTAAAATGGTGCTTTTTGAGTAAGACAGTATCGTGATGACTGCAGTTGTTTGGGAAAATTAACTGTGGGTACCATAGCTGGGGGCACCAAAGCACTGCCCCCTCTCCCATCCACAAGGGCTCTTTAGCACACTAGCCAGTCTGGTTTGTACAGGAAGCTGAAGTGAGATGATATGAAAGTCCTAAAAATATAAAATCAATGAAAAAGAATATCAATTGATGCAAACAAAATTTGTCTTTAAAACTGTCCAAAAGATGATGCTAGATTCTTGGAAATCAAGAACTCTGTTAAAGGCTAAGCTTTAAAAAAAAGAAATTTGGAACCGATGCTGAGGAAACCCTTTTCAGATCTGACTGAGCAGATTTTGAATTGTTTATTTACTCGGCATCCCTACTGTCTGTTCTGGAATCGTTAGAGCCTAATATGTGGAAAAATAAAAACACTTAGAAAGTGGAGCTGTGCTTTGAAACAACCGAATGAGTTTTTAAGGCATCTTTACCTTTTTATACAGGATAGCATTTATTATTCTGTGGCCCAGTGATGCTAAAACATTAGCAGGAAGGCAAATGGTCAAGGAAATAGCTATGTGGAGAAACTGACTACCCAAGCATTAATAAGTAGGAGGTTCCATTTGTTCTAAACCCCCTCCAGCTTCAACATTTTGTGTGTGTGTTTTTTTCTGCTCGGAAGCAAAGGTGACATTTTCCCGTTTTTCAGAACTGAGCTAAACCTGTGTTTCAGGAGCTCTGGCTTGAAAAGCTTTTATTCTACAAGGAACAAAGTGGCAAACTTTCTAATTTAGTTAAAATCCCTGTAACTTAAGAACCAGCTAAAAAGGATCTCGGTGCAGAACAGCCTGTTTGCCAGAGTGAGGACTCCACTGGCGTGACAACTATTTTTAGGGAGAATGCTGGCAGGCAGCATTCTAATGAAAGGCACAACAGAAGCACCCTAAATGCCTCTCCTCTTTGTCCAGCCTAGACTGGAGAGAAGGCCGGTTTTACAGTCCCATGTTCATTATTTCAAAGATTTCATGTGCCTGTGCATATTGCGTATGGTTCAATCAGTGCTAAATTCCATGGAAGGGAAAAACAATAACCGTTTGCAAATCCACGAATTAATGGTGCTGTCGGTTGGTCAGGAATGATTAGTTCTTGCTCAAGGAAGGTTTATTGAGAGACATCAAGCCTTAATTAGGAGTGAAACTAAAGAAACCTGAGACCTTGTAAATAAGTGAAATTCAAACATTTTTTGTGGAGGAAATAATGCATTTATTGTTATGAATGCCTTTGTTGAAGGCAAGAGATTTTTTTGTTAAGACAAAGAATTCTACTTCAACAACAGAAATATAAACAGGACATTCCTCACTGGCTACTCCTGGCTTTGGGTTTCTTGTGGTTTGGCTTCCTATGAAGAGAATTCTGGCTGGAGAGAGCCAAGGGCAGCAGGAGCCCTAAGCTGGGTGGAGCTCGGGACTCCCAGGTCTGGTTTGTCTCTGTCAGGAACAGACTTGTTGCTACGACCTAGAAGACTGGGCCTGTTCTCTCCCAGTGGGGTGGGCACGTCACCTGCAGGCCCTGTTTTCCATTGGTTCTAACTTACCTCTGATTATAGGCTGTGCTATTATGTTCCATACGACTAAAGAAATGCACAACAACTTTACCTGTTTTGTTTGGCTATTAACTGTGGGATGCATCTTGATTTCAGAAATGTTAAAAAATATAAAATGTACACTGGAGGAGGATACAAGGCAGCCATTAAACCGAGGGTTGTAATTGATGGAACAAGTGCTGGGGAGCACCACAGAGAGCGCAGTTTCTCTGCATTGGGAGGGTGTGGCTAGAAGTCTTTAAAAAGGCTTCTGGGCCAGCTGAGAGGTGGTGCTGCACTGGAACCCAGACGGCCGAAGTCCCATTCCCCACTCTGACACTTCTGGCCTTTAAGACCCAAGGGAAGTTTCTTTATTTCTTTGTAACTCAGTTTGTTCAACTATGAAATGGGGGATAAAGATAGTAATGGCTTCAGAGCATTGTTGTAAGTATTAAATTAATGACTGTTTGTAAAGTATGTAGAACTGAGCCAGGCTCTTAGTAAGCACTCTCTGAATGTCATGATTGATGTGATTATGTGGCTGACACCTGGCTCCTTCTCCAGATGTGAACTCTAAGAAAGCTGGGAACAGGCTGCTTGGCCTCCTCCTTGTAATACTTATCAGTGCCTGTCATATAGTCTGTGCTCAATGTTTGCCAAATAAGTGAATTTGCTATTTGTTATCTCCTGTTGGACAATAGCCAGTATTCCCCTTTATCTATGACAGTACGTCTCATTCGCTGACCTCCCAAGGCTTCTCCATGACGTGAGCACTATGAAAACCCATTGAAATTAGTTTTGGTACAGTTAGCAAATGTCCCCAGAAATACACTCTTAGGTCCTTGCAAATGATGGGTGTGTTTGGGTTATCAGCCTGTAGACTGTGGCCTACTAATAAGGACAAAAGTAGATGTTAGAAATAAATGAGTAAGACCCGCTGTTCCCACAGCTCAGCTTTCTCAAGGCTCCGCTGATCAGAAGGCAGATGATGTCCTTGAGCGACTCCACAACCCAGATAAGGCTGTCTAAGACACAGGGACTGTCCCTGCTTTGACAAATGGGACTGACCTTCCAGTCCTGGTAAAACATTCTAGTTTCAACAAAGTCTATATCAGGTGGGAGATGATATATGGCTGGAAGTATGTAAATCCACAGGCAGGTGTTAACTGGCTGCCTCGTTATGCAATTAACCCACAATTCACAAGCACATTCAAGAAAGGAGGACGTTGTATGTGCCATCTCTTCTGGCTTTTTAGTTAAGTGGCTGTATTAAGAAACACTTTTGAAAAAGAAAGATTCATTAGTTGTAGACTCTAAGCGGCTCTATCTGAATTAAAACGGTAATTCAGCTTGAAATAACACTTGTCTAAACACAAGATGAGTCAATTAGCAGAACTGGAGAGATATCAGGCTTTCTTTGTATGTTTTCATTGGTGTTCTACCCAGTTGTTAAGGAAGGTAACTGCAGAAATATCTTTCCTCTACCAGGCCGGAAGTGAAGTGGCAATTGAGGAAAAAGAATTTCACAGTGAATTTTCAGTCAAAGGAAGAAAAGACATCTTATAGTCTATGGCTCTCTGTCCTCAGTTTCAGATAGGAACTTATTTTCCCATCTGTTACCTTTTTCTCTGATCCAACATGTCCACTTGATTGTCTTTCTCTGAAGCTAATCCTGTATTTTTCCAAACCTGCAATTCAGTGTCATTATATTTTCAGATACTTGAACTTTTGAATTACTAATTGAAATTTCAATTCAGTTTGTAAAAATGAGGACCTGGGAGTGCATGATAATTATCTTCTAATAGTTGAAGGTCTGTCATGGGAAAGATGAAAAACATTGTTCTGTAAGGGTGTAGAAGAGAGGGACAGGTGCTGCAGGGGGGAGTTTTTAATTCGTTGTAGAGATGTGTTGCTTATCACTCAAGGATGAGCAAAAATGAATGGTCCTCCCAAGAGATAGTAGGTTTCTCATACCAGGGTAATCCTCGGACTTGCTAGGAATTGTAGATTTGGTAGTCATTAATGCTGCTCACTAATATCTGGCTCTCCTCTCCTTCCAGTCACTTGGAAAATGCAATTCTCAGCCCTCTTGTAGTAGAGTCAGGCAATGTGACTACTTCCAGCTGTTATATCCAGCCCATAATATTTAATTGCCATTATGAGACTCCAAGAGTTCTCTTCCCTTGCCATTGAAATCTAGAAAGCCCAGGCCTAGATGGAGCTTCCATCAGCCTGACTTCCAGGGGGGTAACCATAAGCAGAGATCCCTTGTCATCCTGCATTGGACATATAGTAAGAAGGAAAAGAATCGTTGTTGATTTAGGCCACCATCACATGACCTAACTCATCCTGAACATGGATTTTGTTCAGTTATCCCTGGGCAGCAATAAGATCAGGAAGGCATGTCCCTCCTCTGGCCTCAGAGTTGAACTGTGATTGGTCACAGCCGCTCATGGCAGTCTAACTTACCTTTTGAGGGAAAAAAAAACATGGCTGGCCATGTGGCCAACTTCTGGTTGTTGAGTTTTAAGGATGATCTTGGGTGGGAGGGCCTTTGAAAAATATTTTCCTTTCTGGTAACAAGAGAAAAGAACAAGGAGAGGAATTATTTTCTTCCTGCTTTTCGTTGTGTCATGTAGGATCATAATGCTTGAAGGGGAAAGAAAGAGACCGTCTATTTCACACAGAGAGTAGTAAACTTGTGAAATTCATTATCCCAGGAGGCTGCCCTACATGAAGTGGAATTCCCATTTCCTGAGTCCAGGTCTAGCTAACTGATACTTCCATATGTCTGTCTCAGAGGCTCCTCAACGTCATGTTTGAAACCTATTCCTCCTTCTTGGGATCCCTGTCTCATCTAAAGGAACTATACTTCTCCCTGTTGCCCAAACCTGGGAATGACCCTTCATGCCTTCCTCACCCTAATCAAATCCTTAATCCGTAAAATCCTTCAGTTTCTCTCCATCTCCATTTTTTCCATAGCTCAGGCTATCAGCACCTCCACAAATGGCTAGTTTGCCTCAAACCCAGCTCCTCTCCAGTGTAGGTCCGTATTGCAGCCAAAGGGACCTTTTTATAGTAAACTGATTATATAAGCTCCTTTTGTAACAATTTCGATGACCTCCTAAAGTCCCCCAGATAAAGCTTTGAATCCTTGGCCAAGTTTATAGGCCTTTTCAAGGTGTAGCTCTGGTTATACATACAGTCCCAGTTTAGACCACTCCTCCTTGTTACCTGTGCTCCATTCTTACTGCATTGCCTACAGGTCAGAGAATGCTGCATGCTCTCCTCCTTTCCTGGTCCTTGCACATGCTAACCAATTTTTGTAGAACAACCCCTTCCCCTCTCCTCTGCCCTCACTTGCTCAGCCTATTCCTCATCCTCTTCAAGGACTGCCCTCCTTTACAGAAAAGACTCCCTCATATCTCTAATGCTGGCTTAGCCTCCCTTCTCTGTGTGAGCATCACACTCTATTTTTACCATGATCTTAGCATTTTTCATTATTAAGTTATAATTTCCTCTTAATCCTTTATCCTTCCCACTAGACTGTAGCCCGTGAGAGTGATTTTTGCTTTTTCCATCTTTGAAACAGTACCTGAAATGTTTTAGGTCTTCCTTGAAGGACTTTGTGTGCTATCATCATACGCCTCTTTGCTAGACAGCAGAAATAGTCCATGCACATGGGTTTTGAGAATACTGTTGTGATGAGCCAGGGACTGATGGCAGGAGATAGGAATGATGGTGAGAGAGATACTTGGGTGAGACAAGGTTCTGGATCTAGAAGTGTAAACACGCCAACAGCGTGTACGTGGCGAAGCCAGAAGTCAGAACAAGAGCAGGGTTAGAAGCTTAAAAAACATGATCTAGGCCTGGTAAACTGTCCAGCTGGACAGATTCTGGGCAAAAGCCTGGGGAGGAGAGAACACCCAGCTTGAGGTAGCAAAGGCCCAAAACAGGGGCTATCTCTGAGCACAGAGCCAGGGAGAAGCTTGCTTTCTTTAATACAGGGAGAACTTATCTGATCTGAGAATGATACAATGTGGAGCAAAAAAAGCCACATGGGTTAAATTGCAAAAGCTGTCTCTGTGCCCATGCATGTAGCTGTGAATACCTTGCCTGTATGTAGACTGCGCACCCCAAGACCCTTAAGGTTGCGGTAGATAAACCTTCTAATCTATGCAGACAGACAATGGGAGGCAGAGCATGGCTCAGAATGAAGGAACAGCAGAGCCGTGGTCTCAGGCTCAGCTGCACTCTGGGGAGATAAGCATGAAGAGTCATCTGCCCACACAGGATCCTTTGGTCTGAGGGTGTCTCTGGTTTCTGCCACAATTAACAAAATAGTTCAGATTGGAGATGGATCCATAAGACCCACAGATCTAAGTGAAGAGTTGATACAGCAGGAGAATGAAAACTGGACTTTGTAGGAGGATATATTTATTGAATAGTAAATGTGGACCAACATTCAGAAAGAGCACTTTGTTCAGGCCAAGATTTTCTAAAATCTTATCTCGGAACTTTCCTGGTGAACATCTACGTGTTATGAGAACTTACTCAGAATCCCTGTGAGATCATGCAGGCTTATTTATTGGTCTTTTCTAGGGGTTAAGGTGGCCTGAGGGTTCAAAATCCATGTCTTCCTGCTGAATTCAAGCAACTAACACCTACACGATGAGTCCCCTAAGGATTGTAAGGACAATAGAGAAACCTGTCTCTTGGCTTCCCCTTGCCTCAATGGGGGCCACAGCAACCTTCACAGTCAAGTTTCCAGTCTCCTCTATGGCCAGGCCTTTGCCTTCCTCCCCTCCAAATGCCAATCACACCAGGCTACCGTATGGATCTACTGCTTCATCTTTATCCTTATTTTTACTTTATGGAATGAAACTTCTCTAAGTGACCCCACCCTACTCTCTAGCCTCTGGTTGGTGCTCTCTGGGCATTGGTACTCAGCCCTATTATTTCTTTTCAGTAACAATGTGTCATCCTTCACAAGGGCATGGAGATTAAGCAGAGCCCTGTGGTGGGTGTGCACAGATGGGGTACCTACTCTACAAATGTCTTTTCCATGGAAAGTCAAGTAAGTCCAACTTCCAAACACTGCTGAGTTTAGAATAAAACTTAATACTCTTGGAGCCTTCCTGTCCCCAGGAGAGTTTCTTTGCAAATATGTCTCTAATAATTGTTTCCCTTTGTTTCTGATTCTTAAAAATGACCTAATATTTTGTTTCTCATATAACAGATGTAGCTCATGTTATTTTCTATTGTTCTTAAGAATAGCAAAAAACCCATCACACTCCATGAAGACTTTCTAACAAGTGAGGGAATTTTATGACAAGTGAGGAAATGTTTACTGACCGATCATTAACAGTGACATGATTTGGCTGAGAGGAGCCTGCTAGTGAAATCGGAATGGTCAACCATAATTCTCCAGGCCTTCCTTGTGTGCCTGCTGGGTCCAGTGCTGCATTTGTAGAAGAGGATTATATTTTCTGGACAAATGAGCAATATTTAAAAGATGCTAAAAGGAGCTATATCTGCAAAACAGAAGTTGTCACCTAACACATCACTTAGATCAAGAGAGATTCAAGTGTAAATATCAGGGTAAAGGCCAGGGAACAACCTCAGGTTGAGGGTGGAAGGGATCACTAAGCTATACAGTTTCAACCGTCAGTGGGCAGCAAGGACTCTAGCCCTTTAAATCCTGCATTGATGAAGGGACATGGCCCAATAATAATAACAAATACAGCATAAATACTGTGTCTTCTGTATTGTTTAAAGAGCTTTACATATTTTATCTCCTGGTATCTCTATAATAGCCCAGTGAGGTAAGTGTTATTATCATACCCATTTTATAGATGAAGGGAATTGAGGCACAGAGAAGTCAAATGACTTATCCAGTGAGAGAGTGGCTGAGCTGGTGCTTGAACCAGGCAGTCTGGCTGCAAAGCCTGAGGTACACTCTTGCCTCTCCACACAGGACATGAGATCCAAGCCTTTAATATTTGACTTGGTAGTTCATTTTTCGTTCCCACCTCAAGCAGCTCTTTCTGTCATCTCATAAATACATAGTGACACTTGTTGATCTTTCTTCCCAGTTCTGTACGGGAAGAAAGTTCTGACACTCATTCAGCAGTTCTGACACTCATTGAAGGCTACATACCAGCTTGTGTTACTTGAGCACTCACTGGTCTGGAGTCGGGGAAATCCCTAGAGGATGCATGGTAGACATGGCAAGTTGAACTGGCAAGGAGCCAAACATAATGGAACTAATTTTCTGAAGTCAGTAGAGCCCTCCAGATAAAACAAAAATTAGGACCCAGTGAGGCATTGACACAGAGGCCCCTCATCTCAGGAGTTCCTCTCCCACCCAAGCCTGTCCTCCTGGTGAACTTTGGGCTGTGTGTTTGATGAGCTTGTATGTGAAAAGACCAGTGCTTCCTTCCATTTTCTTTAGAGAAAAGTGAAAGAAAAAGACAGGAAATTGATAAGAGTGTGGTGGTTTGTTGAGCACATCAGCCAAAAGAAAAACCAGAGTCCTCTCTGCTCACCACCCCCTCACCCCCGCCCAGTCTTCCCAAGCCCCCTCCAAGCCTTGGCATTGTTGAGAGTGCCCTCTTGCTGCATTTCTGTCTGCCAGAATCCCACAGATTTTCCAAGGCCCTGCTCGAGGCTGTGCTCCCAGTCCCCCAGCCCTTGCCACCTCACTCTTCCACTTAGCCTATGGTCAGAAAACAGGGCTCCCAGGAGTAGCTTTACTCACTGTGGAGCTATTACCAATATGGAAAGTACTAGAAGATGGAGACTATCCTGACTTTAACATGCTCCTCTAGACTCCCTCCCCCCGCCGATACTGGCCTACTGTCTACTATGTACTGGTGGATGTTTCACTGTAACATACACACATTTGGGCACAGTGTTTATAATCTCTGGATATGGGGGTGGGAAGACAAAAGAGAAGCTTGAGAGAAAAAAAGATAGTTTGCTTTGGGAGAAAAGAGATGCTTCCCTAATAAAAGATAAAATGGCCAAGTAGGGATAGACTTGTGCCCCTGAGGTAAGAGGAAAGGTCATTTATTTAAATGGTAAATGGCTAGCAATGCAGATTGGATTCATAGGGCACCTACAAATCCATAAAAAAAGCTTGAACACAGATGCATGCATATTAATCCCAAATTGACTATGAAATTTATCTTCATGAGTAAAGAGAGGAGGGATTGTTGATTCTGTTATGATTTTTTATCCCATCTTTCCAAAGAAGACAGGATTAATACCAAGAGAGATAAATCACGATGTGATTTTTGTATATATGCATAAAGCAAACACAATGAATATTTGATTTTCTCCAACTTCTGCAGGGCTAAATCAATTTGAAGAGATAATGGTAGAGGATTAAGTTATTGGAACGTGTGTAACTATAAAGTTTTGAATACAGTTAACTCACAAGTTATTACAATTTCAGTATAACATCTGTTATCATTGAAATAACAGATGTGTTGTGCATCGTGAAACTAAGGGAAAATTGCATATGCACACGTTTTTCAAAAGAAACCAGGCTCATATTCAATTATTTGTGAAATGCAATACTGTAAAAATTATTGCAAAGGGTAAACTAATTGAAGGGGTGTCCTCAAAATGAGGCTACCTCACAATAATGCTGTTACTAACAAGTCACCTAAAATTATAAGGCAAGTAAAATGTCATATGAACTCTGGTACTTGGCCACATGAGAAAGAAAGGAAGTTATCATACTTAAGGGCTTAGAAAAATTTCAAGTCACAAAACAGAAAATAGCAAAAGTGGGCTTGGTGTAAAGAGTGATGGTTTCCCAAGCCTGACGTCCATGCTCAGTATCCGTGAGTTTACGCCTTTACTGCGGCGCCTGAACTACAAAGTCCTCACGAGCAGTGAGCTATGTCCTCCACCCTCTCAGTAGTCATGTTTTCTGAGCCCAAACTTGGGACATGTGCTTTAATGAGAACAGGTGGATGTGAAGGAATGAGGGAAGAGGTGGTTTGAATTGAGGTTTTCTCCTAAAATCTGACATGTACGGTCACTCTTCCTGTGTTGCCCAGCAAAATGCTGGGCTTAAGGCAGACACTCAGAAACTATTTCCTCATGGATCTGAATTGCAACCTAATCTGTGCCAAGCGCCACCCTTGAGGCAGCTCTGTGAGTTTTCTGATTACATTATTGTGATTGCAATTATTAGTTGCATTCAGCTAATATTCTGTCGAGTCTTGAAATTTGTTGCTACATTTTTATTTTCTTTCTCCACCTGTCCACAATTGTGCTTTTCGTTTTTGAAAGGTTTGGGGAAATGAATCCCACTGTATTATTATTTATCAAATTTCATAGCCAAGAAATAATAATATACCAGAAATGTAAGGTTGGAGGTGGGGGAGATCTAATTAAGCTTGACTCTGTCTGGTTTTCAATTCTGCTACCGTTGACAGCTCGCTCCTAGGAGAAAGAGGTCCCAGTTGGTCTCCACCACAAAAAGGTTTTTAATAAAATATTCAGGATAGCTGAGGACCTTTAGAATGGGTAATTTTATTCAACATACACTATGATCTTCCTGCTGCTTGTGGGCTCTGGACCAATACCCAGGAGCTTCTCTTGGAGTGCATGACTATTATGCATTATGTTAGAGTATTCTGTGAAAAGTCAATTTACTCGGAGTCAGATACACCATATTTTAACTTTGAGACTAAAATTGTCTCTGGGGTTTAGTTTGCTGCCATGATTAAGTTCTTACTGTTCTGCAAATCTTGGATTTATTTTTAACTGCTTCACTGCTGCATTTTTAAAGAGACTAATGAATGGTTAAAAAAGAAAGAGAAAAGGGGAAAAAAAAACACTCCCCAAAATGTAGGACTCAGGAAGGATGCTCTGATAAAGTGCAAACTTTCATTAAATAGTGCCTGTAGTGAGTTTACCTGCCATTGGCTTTGCCTCTGGTTTCGAGAGCCTGCCGAACCAGGCCTAGGACTTAATGAGGTGGCTCCCTTCAGTGTCTCAGACACTTAGCTCTCAGAAATCTCTATCTACAAACCAATTTTTCCCATCCATTATAAAATGAGGAGAAACTGAATGCGTGGCTTGAAATCCCTGTTAATCAATTGGACTATTCCCCTTGGATTGTAGTTGAAGAGCAAGTTTTCATTATCTCTAATAATTAGCATCATCTTTTTTGAAATTAGCTGAATGGACTGACACAGTAATCTGTGGTGGATATGTCATGTGTTTTTCCATTATTAACTTTTTTGGGAGGAGGGAAAAGTGAGTAGGAGAAGAAATGGACTATGGGAATTTTTTTCTTATCTTGGTGGCATTTAACATGAGCATGTGGCTGGGAGGTGGGGTCTATTTTAGATGATCTAAAAGTGTAATGAGCATGAGCTATGCAGACATAATCAACAGCTTGAATCCTGTTCCTACAATTTACTTGGTGAGTGAAATTGGGCAAGTTACCTCTGTAAGTCCACACTTCTGCCTCTGTGAAATGGAGATAATGCATTGCTTGTAAGGTTACTGTAAAGATGAAATGAGAAGGTGCATACAGAGCACTTAGTACATACTTAGGACATTGTAGCTACTATTACTGCAGCTTTAGTGTTTTAGGTAGCTATCATATTAAATAGAAAACATTTTTTGCATGAGATATTTTGGGTTCACTTAACTACTATGCCCAAGACTCCTGACGAAGCATAGAGAAATGAGTCCACTGGGGGGATCAGGCATAGTAAAAAATGATCATGGCATAAGGTGACAAGTGCCATGGAAGATGAACTGGGCAGTGTCTGGTGCAGCAGTGCTAATGGAGCAAGCTCCTTCATTGAGTGGTTCATGGCAAAGGATTGTAGAACTGAGCTGCAGGATGGTTTTTGGCTCTGGATCCCAGGAGCAAGGCTCCCAAGCCTCCCTTTCTGTTTAAGGGTGTTAAGGACTAAATGTTTGTGTTCTGACCCCCAAATTCATAGGATGAAGCCTTAACCTCCAGTGTTATGGTGTTTGGAGGTGGGGCCTTTTGGGAGGTGATTAGGTCTAGATGAGTTCATGAGACCCCTCTGATGGGATTAGTGCCCTTATAAGAAGAAGAGACAAGAATGCTGGAGTTCTAGCTCTCTGTCTTTACCTCTCTTTCTCTCTCTCTTTCTCTCTCTCTCTCTCTCTCTCTCTCTCTCTCTATCTCTCTATCTCTATCTCTATCTCTATCTCTCTGCCATAATAGGGACACAGCAAGAAAGTGGCTCTCTGCAAGCCAGTATAGGGCCTCAATAGGAACCAAATCTGCTGTCACCTTGATCTTGGACTTCTCAGTCTCCAGAACTGTGAGACATAAATGCTTAGTGTTTAAGCCACCTAATCTATGGTATTTGGTTATAGTAGCCAGAGCTAACTAAGACAGAGGGCTTCAGTGAGCTTCTTGTTATTCTTTTAACAAATTCCTTTTCTGCTTCAATCAGCCAGAGTCCATTTGCTGCTTGACACTAATGGCTGACCAGAGTACCAGTGGCAGGATCTGCCTTGTGAGGCTTTGGCACAGCCTATGTCTCTGGTCATCTCTGTCTGTCTTCTTTTTCATCCTGCTCCAACAGGCTTATTCCTTCAGGGTTCCTTCATTCATTTTTAGAATGGGAGGATCCGAATAGCCTAGATAATTACCACTGGGTGGAGCACGACACCAAACCACCCCAGGGGACTCTAGTCAACCTGAACAGTGGGCCATCCTTGGTCTAATCAGGAGCAAAGACATGCTTAAGGCAGAGCTTGGGGCATCTTCTCTTAGCATGGGGCACAAAGGGGGCATTTTCCTCAGGCAGGCACAGTGAGTGTGGTAGGCACCATGATTCATCTTTCTAGTATAGTTTTCACCGTGTAACATACAATGAGGTACAAGCGAACACAGGGAGTAGAAGTTCAGGGCTGGGAAGGAATAATTGGGAAGGGCTTATCAGAGAGAAATACCAATTCCACCTCTCCCTCAACTGTCACTATATTTCTAATGGCTTTTTCTGACTCTATGCCTTCAGCTGTGTTCCTGAAAAATAGTAGGTATTCTTTTATTGGAAAATTTTCATATTCTATTATGTTATTTGTGTCTTGCTTTCTTTTCCCTCTTTTCTGTGAGTTCTTTAAGATCAGGAGCCAAGTTATAAAAATAAGGGTCTTGTGTAGAGGTAGATCTCTAAAAGCTCATGTTAGTTAGGGTGTTTGTTGATCACCTTTGAAGTAAACAAGCTCCCAGTTGCAATGACTCTGGCCTGGTGGACAGAAGACTACCTCCCACTTACAGAAAGACTCAGATGGAAGTTCCTGGTTAGTGGGCAACCTTGCTCTAAGCAGGAATTGGGGATCAGGACCCATCTATCATATGGCTTCACTGTCTTTTTAACATGTGGCTTCCCAGGTCTCCATGAGTATCTGCATTGAACTAGAAGGAGGATCCCCCAAGCAGTTTTATAAGCCAGGCCTGGAAGTGGCATCATCACTTCCACTCACATTCCATTGGCTAGAGTGCAGTCACATGCCACCACTAAATGCACGGGAGGAAATGTAGTTTAGTTCTGGGCCCAAGAAGAAGAAATGGATTTGGCATGCAGCTAGCTAACCTCTTGAATCTTGAGCTGGGGCCATGAAGAAAGAGAAGGATCTGAAGGGATAGAAATGAGGGGACCTCTCAGGTAGCAGCAGGCATGAGGACGAGGATGGAGAGCAAGAAGAAGGGGCTGCCTGTGAGGAGCTCACAATGGAAAATTAGCCTCTTTATTGCCCAAGTTTCTGGGCTGAGATTTCAATGTCTCAAATGAAGAACGAGTGCTTGTGGTGGAAGATGCTAGTCGGGATCCAAAATGCCTGGTTCGGATCTCAGCTGAGATACCAGCTGTGTTACCAGAGGGTGTCAGCTCTCTGTGCTTCATTTTCCTCATCTGTGAAATAGGGATAGAAATGTTACCTACCTCACAGGCATGTTTTGAGGATAAAATGAGTTAAAAATAGAAGAGGGTCTGGCATATACTAAGAATTCAATAAATGTTACTACTTTTACACTTTCCATATATATGTATATGTAGTGTGTGTGTGTGTGTGTGTGTGTGTACATTTTAACACCATGAGAACACAGATATAGAAAAATGGGGTAAGGGAAAGAGAAGGGAGAGTAATCTAAGGATTTGACTTCAGCTTTGTATTTTGGTCACTAACTAATAATGTCACAACGCTAACTCATTCTTATTAGTCTTAATACTCTTAGTACACTAGACAGTCCGTGCTTTCTTCTGATTGTCTGTGTTGTCCCACCAATTATCAGTTCATACATTTTGTATTTTGTGTTATGACATAAATCTTTTGTCTCTCTCACCTTTTGTCTGAAATTTGGCTCATTTGTACAAGGGATATAATGACGCTCATTAGTATTAGTGGGATCCAGCTGCTGCCGGCTTCCTTAGAGCAAAGACCCGCTCACTGGGGCCTTCATTTCAGTGGGGTGTGCTGCCCATTAATGCGAGGTCATTGCCAGTTCCTGCTCTTGTTTCCTCTTTCCTCTCTGTGCCCATCCTATTGCCCGGTGGGCTGCCTTCCATGGTCAAAGGTCACCCTGCACACTCCTCATTTGGGCTGCAAGTTCTTGGGGTCCAACAGCAATATCCCCAAGTCAGCAGCTGCCCCAAGCACAAGGCTGAGGGCTACCCCCACCAGCTGCCAGGAGGTGGGGAGCTGCAGCCTCTGGCTAAGCTGATGGGTAATGGGCACTGACATTTGATGAACTACCTCTCTGCATTCTGGCTTCGCAGAGAGGCCCAGCAGAGTGGATGTGCCAAGTTCTCAAATAAGAAAACACTGTGTTTCCACTCGACTTCACATTCAGAAGTAAACTCACTGGGCCACTTCTTACATGAGGCTCATGTAACTTTAATGCCTCGTCCTGGCATTGTTTACTTGCCTGGCTGGTACTGGCCCCTCTGCGTGGCCTCCTGGAGGACAGGATTTGTTCCGTGCCTCGAGGGCATGCCGTCCAGGGTCAGCAGATGGCCTTCTGATTACTATTTCCAGCCCATCTTACCTGACCATCCCCTCACTGTATGAACAGCTGTTTCCTTCACTTCAGTGCTGCCCAACCGGATTGGTGATTTTTCTTCTGCCCTTCTGTTTGCACAGAACATAAATCTTTCTCTTTTTCTGACCTGGCCTGCAGTTCCATCCACCTGTGCCCGCCTTGAGCAATACATAACTCTCGCCAGGTTCTGTTTCCTTTGCTCACTTCAGCCTGTAAACCAAACTTTCTTCTTCCTGCCAACCCCTCTTCTGGGCTGATTCAGCACTCTCCCAGCACCTGGCTGCCAGTTAACACTTAACCACGAAAAATCCATTATTTTATGGGTCTGACCTGAACTGGAAACTTCTGACAGAATGAGATATGCACCAGAAATCTCGTCCCCATTGGCCTCCTTTCTCTCTTTTTCTAGACTCTGAGGAGACTTAATTTACACCAGGTTAGCAGCAACTGTGCTAATTGAAAATGAGTTAATTAAATAACTTGGTACTTTGAGCTGTCAAAATATAGACAGTCAATTGAATCAATCCGGTTTAATGTTTAACAATGATGACAAAGCTCAGATATGCACTTAAGAAGAAAAGGGAAAGGAGCCTATGTTCCTAAGAGGGCACTCGTGTGGATTCGAGACCATGTCTAGTCAAATGCCTTTGAGTTTTCTAATTGCTGCCACCGTGTCAGTGGTGTTTGGTTTTATGTTTTTATTTTTGGTTTCATGGATTAGAGAAGAATCTCTCAACATGTGCTTGCTGCTCCCTTTTCACAGAAAGTGTAAAATGCTCTCAAAACATTGTTTCTCGCCTCCATTTGAAAATCAAGGAAGTGAGGTGTTCATGCCGTGAACTTGTAGCAACAGGCTGGCCACAAAGAGGGGACTCAGCTGTGGTTAGAATAAGCTTTGCAGTGAAGTGAGTGAAATCCCTGTTACATTCTGATCTAGACTCGACCCAACAGATGTATAAGTTCCTAACTCTTCATGGGCGATAACTGATTGAGGATGCTTAGTTACTTTCCATTTCTTCTGGATGTTTAAGCATGTTGGCTTTAAACATGGATCTCTCTTCCCAGTGTTTGCTTTGTGGTGGGTGAAGATATGATATGTCATTAAAACCTAAGTATCTAAATGAGAGCTAATTTGATAGGGAGAGAGTATATAGCGTAAAGGATACCTTCAAGTTGACTTAGGATGATTTGACAGAGCAGCAGCACCTGGGTGGAAAATTCTGACAATGCCTCCGCTTGGCTGGCCTCCTTTCGGCCTCACAGAATCAGCATGTCGAATCCATCCCACTTGAATGAATGGATCATCTCATTTCTTTGACAGGGTAGAATAACAGGTTATTACATGTGTATTTTGGTTTTTATTTTCCAATGTATTTTCACATCTAATATATCTTTTGTTTCTCACCTCAACCCTGGGGCATAGGTAGGTCAGATATAACTTTCCCATTTTCTACAGCAGTCCTCTTTTATCCAGGGTGTCATATTCTGTGGTTTCAGTGACCTGCGGTCAACCACCGTCCAAAAATATTAATTGGAAAATTCTAGAAATAAACAATTCATAAGTTTTAAATTGCACACTATTCTGAGGAGCGTGATGAAGTCTAGTGCCATTCCTGTCCCTCCTGCCCAGGCGTGAGTCATCCCTTTGTCCCGCGGATCCTCACTGTATCACCTGTGTCCCGCCCATTAGGCAGTTCATTGCCATGTTTGTTGTCTGTTTGGCTGATGTGTATCGCAGTGCCTGTGTTCAAGTCAGCCTTATTTTACTTAATAATGTCGCTCAAGTGCAAGAGCAGTGATGCTGGCAATTTGGACATGCCAAAGAGAAGCCATAAAGTGCTTCCTTCGAGTGAAAAAGTGGCAGTTCTTGACTTAATAAGGAAAGAAAAAAATTGTATGCTGAGGTTGCCAAGACCTGTGATAAGAACAAATCTTCTATCCATGAAATTGTTAAGGAGGAAAAAAGAATTGGTGCTAGTTTTTGTTGTTGCACCTCAAAGGCCAAAGTTGCAGGCTCAGTGTGTGGTAGGTGCCTAGTTAGGATGGAAAAGGCATTCAATTTGTGGTGGAGGACACGAACAGAAAATGTGTTCCTGTTGATGGCTTTGAACCTATGGGAAAACCTCAGCAAGGGATCCCTGAAATGTGTGACACCAAGCCGTTTACTGAGAGTAAGGGATGGTTGCACAGATTCAGGAACAGGTTTGGACTGAAAAAATACAAAAATTACTGGAGAGAGCGATAAGGAGTGCACATCCACATAACTCCTATTACAGTATATTTAAACCTTATCAAAGATATGTGTGTACAGGAGAAAACAGTATACATATGGGGTTCAGCACTATTTGTGGTTTCAGGCATCTTCTGGGGGTCTTGGAAAGTATCCCATGCTGGTAAGGGGGAATACTGTATGTGGGAAAAAAAGATTCAGAGTGGTATGCCAAGCTTGTCTGAGGTTATAGAGCTAGCTAGTGTTAGAACCAGAATTATGTGCTGGATGTCCTGACCTCTAGTTAAACATTTTATACCTTAAAAGATGTGCTCTTTGAACTCCTAAAAAACTAACACACCAGGTCAGCAAATTTAAGTTTATATAGAACTCCTTACACCCAAGAGCAAAGCTCATATAATTAGGTACATTTTGTGGTAGAGTTTTTTTTTTAATCTTTAAAAAATTTTATTTTGTGTTAGTTTCAGGTATACAGCATAGTGGTAGATGATTATATACTTTACATAGTGATTCCCCCTGATATTGCCAGTACCCACCTGGCACCGTACATAGTTACTACAATATTATTGACTATATTCCCTATGCTGTACTTTATATCCCTGTGACTATTTGGTAACTACCAATCTGTACTTCTCAATCCCTTCACCTTTTCACCCAGTTCTCCAATGCCCCTGCCCTCTGGGAGCCACCAGTCTGTTCTCTGTATCTATGAGTCTATTTCTGTTTTGCTCATTAGTTGATATATATATTTTTAGATTTCACATATATGTGAAATCATATGATATTTGTCTTTCTCTGACTTATTTCACTTAGCATAATACCCCTAGGTCCATTCATGCTGTCACAAATGATAAGATTTCATTCTTTTTGATGGCCAAGTAATATTCCATTGTATATATGTACTACTACTTTTTTATCCACTCATCTATTGAGTGGCACTTGGGTTGCTTCCATGGCTTGGCTTATTACAATAAATAACACTGCAATGAATACAGGGATGCATATATTGTTTTAAATTAGTGTTTTGGGTTTTTTCAAATATATTCCCAGAAGTGGGATCACTGGGTCACAAGGCAGTTCCATTTCTAGTGTTCTGAGGAAATTCCATACTGCTTTCCACAGTGGTTGCCCCAGTCTGCATTCCCACCAATAGTGCAGGAGGGTTCACTTTTCTCCACATCCTCGCCAGCACTTGTTGTTTGTTGATTTATTGATGATGGCCATTCTGAGTGGTGTGAGGTGATATCTCATTGTGGTTTTAATTTGTGTTTCTCTGATGATGAGTGACATTGAGCATCTTTTTACATGTCTATTGGCCATCTATATGTCCTCTTTGGAGAAGTGTCTATTCAAGTCCTTTGCCCATTTTTAATTAGATTGTTTGTTTTTTTGGTGTTGAGTTGTATGAGTTATTTATAAATTTTGGATATTAACCCCTTATCAGATGAATCATTGGTGAATATGTTCTCTTATTCTGTGGTACACTGTTATGGTTTATGTCTCTAATGACAAACTTCTGACAGTACCATATCCTGAAGTGTCATCTGAGTCATCAGATCAAGACTACATTATACACACTATAATTTTTATTTTAAGATGAAACCTTAAAATAAAATGAACAGCATCTCTTTCTTGAACATTTATAATATATG
Organism: Macrotus californicus; assembly: GCA_007922815.1. NCBI lineage: Eukaryota > Metazoa > Chordata > Mammalia > Chiroptera > Phyllostomidae > Macrotus > Macrotus californicus. The sequence continues at coordinate 15,452 of VMDR010008326.1, read as the reverse complement.
GCACTTATATTATTTGTCAAGTAACTAGAACATTTAGTTATTCAGAACAGCAAGTGTTTTGTTCTTAGAGGGTATGAGTATAAAATTTGAGAAAGGACAGGGACAATAGAGCCATCTAATTGAGTCTTTTCATTTTAAAGATGAGGATGTCAAATCCCAGGAAAATGAAGTGACTCCATCAAAATCTCAGACTGTTGGGCAGCAGACTCAGGTCCCCTGCCTTTCAGCCTATTGCTTGTTCACCATGGTGTCATCTCAGTGATGGGAACCTGACCATTCAACCTCACGGAGGGGGACAGAAGCCTTCCAGGGGGAAGGGGACCCCAGAGAGACTGTGGGTCCCTCTCACAGCAATCATGTGCACACATAAAATCACTATAGAATTATAGTTTGTTTAAAAGCATGGGATTTATAGAAACAATTTATTATCAAAATATTTGAATTAATTATAGATGCGATTATATTCTTTTCATTCAACCCTTCTATACTGAGGCTTTTAAAATAATTTGTATATTAACTAGAAATTAAGAACAGAACTATTTGTTGGTTAGGCTCCTTGTACCACAGATCTCACATATTTAAAATAATAATAGAAAATTTGTAGTGAGAACTTACCATATCCAAGCACTTTGATTACATTTTCCAATTAAATTCTCTCCAACACCCTATGAAGCTGATACTATTATAATCTCATTTGGAAGATAAGGAGGCTGAGGCTACACCCTCCCTAAATGGTGGAGTTTTGATTTAGGTCAACATGGATTGACTCTAGAACCTACATTTCCAAATGTTGCTGTTCAGCCAACTTGCTCACATTTTGAAAAGAATTTCATGAACCTCTCGTGTTTGATTTCTGTGATAACTATGAAATGAACTGCAAATTAAAAACATAAAGCTGTTCAGCATTTTCTGCTAAGAACTTCTGGGTCTGGGGACCAGGTAATGCATAGACAAACCTGTCTGAATTAGTTCAAGAGGGTCCTCCTAGGGTGCTGACCACCCACACACCTTATAGAGTGACGCCTGGGTGTGATGCTTCTCTGGAAAAGTCTGCACCTCTAAAGAAGATTCTAAGCACACATAAGGAACAGTCTGTGTGAAAACCTCTTTTATAATCTGGACACTTGTTTTAGCAGATAATGAAGACATATACTTAAAAAGAAACAAGCAGAGTAGAAATAATTATTAAACTAGGTCTTAAAGCCCAATTTAAGTTTCTCCTGTTTGTTTCCAAGTGGGAAATAGGGCAGTAAAGTTACATATTTTTTTCTGCTTTATTCTTTCTCTAGGTGTCGTCCCCTGAATTTTACCTGCTGATTGCTGACGATTCGGTGTGAACTCTCTCAGCGCCGGCAGGCTGCCCATCTCAGGTGAGTGCTTGGAATAATTAGCTTTTGATTTTGAAACCACACCAATTTAATGAGGAAGAACCCACAGAGAGCTTGAGCAACTTCACAATGTCTCTTTTACAACTTCATTTTCCCTTGACTTACCACCAGCTTTTCAATAAATATGAGCTTGTGGAAGAAAAAGCTATGTAAAATTTTATACTTCTCATATTCTGTTTTCCTTTTTAAGTTGCAAACTTAAGCCTGATTGTACTGCACTCCCACCAAAAGACCCCCTCAGGCAAGAAACACATTATGGGAACCTATTTATAAGGTTTAAATTATCCATATTAACATACTTAAGATTCACCAGTGTGGCTTCTAGATGCCAGATCCAATCCACAGTGACGCTTCAGCTTCGGGTCATATAGCTGACTGCATTCACTCTCTCAGGAGGGAATTTGGAGTGAAACCACAGGGCTGGAAGACCCCTGGAGGAGTCAACTAATCTCTCCCCCTGCCTCCGGCAGGACCAAAAGCAAAACCCATTTATGTATCAGCACCGGCCTATATGACTGTTTGCAAAACCTGATTGGTTCCATCTCTTTCCATTTTTTAAGTGAAAGCTGTAGGCAAAGTATAAGAAAAAATTACTCAATATATATATATAGGCACTCTTGTATATAGCCAACCCTTGATCATTAAGTATTTATTGGAATTCTTCTATATTGAAAGGACAGCATTAGGCCCAGAAAGGTAAGCCATTGTAAGTAAAAATACAGTGTATGCACAAGGAGCTTATAGGAAGACATGACACACATCAGAAACATTCATATTCCAACTCCAGACAGCACTGGATTGTGTTGACGTAAGTATTAGGGACCTAATATGTACTGGCACAGACAATTCTAATCATAGTCGCTAGGACTTCTAGTTCTTTTATACTTCTGTGTCCTGGGAATTCATTCATAGCATTTTGAAATCTTGATTTTAGAAAGGTTGGAGACATCTAGTTTTTCTATCTTGAATTCCTGCCCAGAAACGTGTCTGCTCCCTCCATCCCCATCCCACTGCTAGAAAGTAGTAATGTTAGCAACTGGACTGATGTACGGGACCCGGGGAAGCAGGACCAAGGACTCCATGTAAGGTTTTCGTTCACAGCCTTCCCCTGGGCTAAAGGGAAGATTTTCAACTGGGAGAAATGGTTAATGTTCCCTCGCTCCCGTCTCTCCGCCAATGGGGTCCATAGGCTCCTACTTGTGTCTGAAAGCATGGAAATACACAGGCAAAAGGGTAGGAAAGCAACTTTTCACTGATTCATGCATTCATTCAATGGGCTGTTATAGGCTAGGCTCTGGGGCTGCAAAGATACTTCACTCTTGTTTGTGAAGAGCTCACAAGAAGCACATAACCGTGATTCTGTGGCACAGGGCAGTGGTTGGGGCCCGTAGGAGGTGGACTGTGGGACCCAGGAGGCAGAAGGGTGAAATTAACGTGAGGTCGGCAGAATGTTTCATAAATCACGTAACATTTAAACTGGATTTTGGAGGAAAGGGGATTTCATCAGATGAAGAAAGTGAAAGGATCATTGCAGGCAGAAAGAACGCTGTGTGGAAAACAGTGGCCTTGTTGCACACTGTGGTCTGAGAACGACAGGAAGATGGGCTGTGGAAAGGGGTGAGTGGGTGAGGCAGGGATAGCAGTTTGGTGACCATGCTGTAAAGGGTTTTCAGAAAACTCGGTCTGGGGCTTCGGATCTGACTCAGAGAGAAGAATGGGGACAAGGAATGGAAATCAGTTAAAGCTCTTAGACATGGCGTGTTTGGGTTCACGCTTGATTTATTTATCCCCTCCAGCAGTCAGTGTGGAGGGGATACTGAGGTGGGAAAAGCCTGGAACAGCGAGACTGTCTTGGAGGCCATGACGCTTGTGTAGGTGAGAGAAGATGAGGGCTCAACCAAGGTGGGGAGACAACGGCTTCAGGAGACGGTCGGCATCATCAGAGAGGACAGGGTTTAAAGGCTGGACCTTCTATGCAAAGGAGAGAGAAAGTTGGGGAAGCTGTCAGCTTCCTCCCTGGAGGTGCCTGGAGATAAACGTTAGGTGAGAACTAGTCTGGAAGGGGCAGGGGGTGGAGCCCAGGGGTTTTGGAAATGAGTTTAGTTGTAGACATGCGCTTGTGGGACAAGTCGTCGGTGTCTAGTCCAGTTGGAAATTATGACTGCAGAGCTGAGGAGTGAAGCATAGGTGGGATGGGACAATTCTACTCTCCTTTGATGACTGAATGGTTTGGGAAATGGTGCTGTTGCTGAGGCTGGGAGGCGTCTCCCTGTCAGCATCCCTAGAGAGAGCTGTGGGATCATTAGTCTCAGCCCCACTGTGGTTCACGTGGGTTAGCACCTTGCCAATTTTTTCCCAAGATGCCACAAGGCAGACTGAGGTCTGGGGGGAAAGGAGAAATTCTTTCAAGTGCCTGTTTTATCTGAAAGGATGTATTTGATGTCTGAACTCTGCTACATAGAAATATCCATGTTTGTTTTGATACACATTATGTTTAAATTATTTACCAGTTCAGTTATGCATGTTAACTGCCCCAACCGAACCCATGCATATCCAGGGAGATGCGCCAGGGTGACCCTGGGCCCCCTGGGCATGTAACCCTCCTTGCTCCTCGGTTTGTGAGCCGCAGATCTCATCGAGATCTGACCATTCCTGTGGTCAGCTCTGCTGTTTAGAAGGAGCCGCCTGGTTCTCACATGCTTGAGTGTCAGGTTGTGATAACCCAGAATTCCTGAGCCATATACCATCAACAAGAGAAACGTCCCAACCTGTAAGAATTTTTTATGAGTTTATTTGAGCCAACTGACAACAATGCCTGGAAAACAAAACCTCATCGGACTGAGAAAATGCTCCAGAAAATGGCAATTTTGCACCTTATTTTATACATTGCAATCAAAAGAGAAGACATAAGTGGGTTACATGAAGTCCATTGGTGATAGATTAGGGTGGTGGTTGAAAGCAATGCAGGGTGGGGTGGGGGGAACCTCTGGGATTGGATAAAAAGTGAAATGATAGACGCATATTTCTTTCACATAGGTGGCTACAGAATAGTTAATAGTCAACAATGAACTTGGTAGCAATAATAATGAGGGGTTTTGTGGTCTCTTTCTGGTGCAGGAGCCTGTGCTCTGAGGGGTTGGAAAAAGGAAATTCGACATTCTCAAAGTGTGTTATCATAGACGCAAAAAGACAACAGACAGGCTCGAGTCAGGTAAAGACTGGCTTTAGTCAGGGAAGATTCAAGCCTAGGGAGTGACTACTTGCCATGACTTGCTTTTGATTAGAAAGTTTTTAATTTCAGACCATTCTTTGTGGTTTCTTGAGTCCTCTGAGTTTGTAAGGCCTCCATGCAGGCCTCCTCTGAGCTTGTCAGGTTTGATGTGGCCCCTTTTCATCCACATACTCATGTAGGGTATGAGCAAACACCTACTTGCTAACAAACGATACAAACAAAACCTAGAGCTGGTTCTTTGTCCTTTTTGCTTTTTTTCCCTAAAAAAGAGATTATGGCCCTGGCCAGGAGGCTCAGCTGGGTGGAGGATTGTCTCGCACACCAAAAGGTTGTGGGTTTGATCCCCGGTTGAGGTGCATATGGGAGGCAACCAATCGATGTCTCTCTCCCTCTCTCTTTCTCCTTCTCTTTCTAAAATCAAAAAGCGTATCCTCTGGTGAGAATTTAATAAAAAAAGGTTATGTATTTGACCTTTTTAAAATTACAAAGATAGGACACAAAGGGAAAAATGTGAATAATACACAAGTCCATAAAATATCAAATATATAATGCTACTTTCCTCCTAGTACCCTCCCCTTCCCTCAGGGGGGTGATCTATCTGAATAATTGGTGTGTTATACACATCTCCATGCTACTCCAAGTTAAGGTCAAGTGACCTGGAATATCAGCTTCTCATTGGATCTTGTTAAAAATGCAGACTCTCAGGCCCCATCCCAACCCACTGAATCAGAATCTACAGTTTAATAAGATCCCCAGGTGATACCTACACACATTTAAGTTTGAGGACAAACTTTTTGTGGAATGAGGAGAAAGGAAAGTTTATTTCCTCTCTCTTCACGCTGAAAGGCCTGATTTTTGAACCCCCAAATGCTATTGCAGGAGGTCAACTGGCAGCTGGCTGTACAGCGTCATCTCTGAGCTACAAGGGATCAGTCCCCATCCTGGGCAAGGGGTCACCAGCCAACCAGGCTGCTTAAAGATTCCATCCATTCCATTCATTCTCTGCGTCCTTAGATTTCCAGGAAAACTAAACAAACCAAAAGGAATAATTCCCAAGTTGTGCTTCCTTGTGAACCCCTCAACCATTCACATCCATTTGAACAGAATCTGGCTCTCCTGGTATTACTTGGAGGCCTCAGAAAAGCAGGAAGACCAGCTTCTTGTGACAAATCACCCAAAGTCCCTGGGTGCCATTGCCACTTCTGGATAGCTGGTGGCTAGGTTCCTGGTAGAGGTGACAGATCAAGGCCTGGCGTGAGGAGATTAAAGCAGAGACTTCATAGAGTAGACACCTAAGTTACTATAAAATTTAAAGAACTGGAAGCTGCTTACTGTGGAGGGAACCTAGTTTGTATACTCTTGGTGTGGACCCAAAGCACCAGGTCATAAAGATTTAAGTCAGTCCTTCAGGCCTCTGATGTGGTGCGGTTGGTTGTGCTGGTGGCACTGGCTTTGGATTTTGGGATTAGGCACAACAGTCCACCTTTCTCCTTTGTGTGACAATGACAACCACAGAAGGTGAAATCTGTAGGGTGATTCAAAACAATTGTGTGGGGCTAAGCCATGGTTAGGGCCACCGTGGCTCATTCCTCTGGAGATGCAGAGGGTTTAATTGAAGGGATCTGGTAGTAGTAAAGCGTACATGAAACTGCTAAGGGGATGGTGGAAATTAAACACGTTTATTTACTCATTCAACATGTAAATTGAGCGCAGAACAGGTCAGGGTTTTTCCACATTTTAAAGCCTGTGCTTTATTTTGATACACCTAAAATTCTCTTTCTTCACTGCCAGGGTTGTGATATACTCCTTATCGCTTCCCCTCACCTCCACCCACTTCCATCAAAAATCAATGTCTTCTGGGTATCCACCAGCTAAGACCCTCTTTTTGGACTTTAGTTTCTGTGCTATGAAAATAGCGGTTGTGTTTTCATTTTTCAATGGTAAAAACATAATGTTAAACATGTTTTCTCAAACTGCACATCATTTCCATGCTTCACCTTGGGAGCTTGATCTCCTCTGAGAGAATCACTACACTAGGAATTTAGTGCAGGTGAAATTCTGGAAGTAATTATCTTGGAAAGATCATGCCACAGATCTCAGAAAGACAAGAAGGCAGCTTCTTCCAATAGATAAAGAAGACAAGATAGGGTAGATAATAACATTTTGGGTTATAATTGTTTTTTCTCAAACATGTTTTCCTCCAAATCCCTTCACGGATTAAATATGATGCCGGGAAGACATTTTGGCTATTTCTAAGTTGTAATTTCAGCCATGCTTGCCAATGTCTGGCATTTCTTTAATAAAGAACCACTCCATTTTTCCCATTGAACTTGGGGTTTTAAAAGCCCTGGGAGATACCCTTTCGGACAATGAAATTCCCACTGAGGTGTACATGGTCGACCAAGGTCTGTCCTTAAAGTAAATTCTGATGGAGGACAGGGAGAGCATGAATGCTTTGTGTATCAGAAAAAAAGAAGAGGAAAGGCCACAGAAAGGGGAGACACAGGATGTGGAAGACATGTGGCTAGTGTCAAGGTTATTCTACAGGAGTTTCAGGGTTTTGATGTCCTCTGGCATCTTTCCATGCGTGGCAGGTGAAGGGCCAATGTGATGTTTACACTCAGCATCCCAGTAGAGCATCTGCCACATAGTAGAGGCTCAATAAATGTTGAATGAATAAATGAATTTTTAAAATATTGCTTGGTATCTTCTCTAACTCTTGCCACTTGTCACAGGGAAGTAATGGTCAGTGGGCAGATGGCTTGTAGCATCCCAGGGGCTTAATCTGATGCATAAAGTTCATCTGGGCATCTTAAGGAAACTTTACAGAAAAACATAATTTTCATAAAATACATGTAAGACACATAGAACAAATGTCAGAAGCCTGATCTTAGCTTTGCTACTACTACCTTTATGAAAGTCTCCAAATCTCAGTTTTTTACCTGTAAAAATGTAGTAGTGAGTACTTCATGGAGTTGTCATGAGGACTAGATGAGATGTGTGTGACATGAGACACAGGAACTGCCACTGTATGGCTGTTAAAAAATAGCCCTGACCAGTGTGTCTCAGTGGGTTGGACGTCGCTCTGCAAAGCAGAAAGTCGCTGGTTCGATTCCTGGTCAGGCCACATGCCTGGATTGCAGATTCAGGCCCTGGCTGGGGCGCATGGTTGGCCTTAATGGAGACATTGCCTGGTTCTCAGGGAGGGTGAGAACGTTGTTTTTTTTTGACCAGCCTGTGTAGGAATGTGACTCAAACCAGGGGTGTAATTTAGAAGCACTAGAATCTCTTCACACTGGGAAGACTTTTGGATTTAAGGCAGGTGTTATAATAATGTATTCAGGAGCCATGTGTTTTTTAGGTATTGACCGCGTGGTTTGAAAGCTAAATATTTAGATGTCCAGGGCCTGGACCATGAGCTTATTAGAGGCAAGGGATCACGAGGATTTTTTGGTGACTGCACAGCTTCTAGCCAGGGCCTTCTAGTGGCTGGTAGATACTTGCTGAGTGAATGGATGAATGTCCAAATGAAGGTTAACTAGAGAAATGAGCTAGAAAGGCTAGATTGCAGGTAGGGAACCAACATAGAGAGAGGGAGGCTGGTGATAGATGGGGACAGCTTGGTGGTTCAAATACAAGAAACGGAACAAGAGGGAAGCCAGAGCAACAGTCACACCCAAGCCAGTCCTGTGGAGGTTTCTGTGTTGGTGGTGCCCCTAAACTTCACATTCTGTAGGAAACCTACAGGTTTCCTTGGAGGGCCTTCCCACAGGCAGCTTGGTTCTGACCTTAGAGCATCCTGGGTAACTTTGGGGAGCTGACTTGAGGAGAGGCCAAGTCTAGGTCACCTTTGGTACCAAGCCTTCTCGGTCTGACTTGCATGGCTGTGTACTTCCTGGCAGAGTGGAGACAGAGTCTTGGATGCTTGGGACCCCTTGTGTATGAGTCACCTTTGGGCTGCAGTCAGCTGTTTCTGTGCATGGTAAGCTGGAACTATGGCAGAATGTTTTGATCGTGCTCCTTAATAGTGTTTGTTTCTTTTTTAAAATCTTTCTTTTCCTACCTTAAGACACACCATTTGGTACTGGAAGCAGACACTCATGGCCTGGCCTAACAGATCAACAGGTCCAGGAGACAAGTGAACCTAGACTTGTGCAGCATTTCTTTATTCATGCTTAAAACTTTTTATTATGGAGAATAGGACCTTCCATGTGCTCAAAAAAATGGCTTCAAAAATTATTACTTCCTACGTACCACCTCCCCTACCTTTGGAAGTAAATCTAGATAAAATACATTTCACAGGCTAGGGGTTCAAAGTCTCAGCATCACTACTACCAGTACCATCATCATCATCAGAGCTTCCTTTGAGAATCTGGTGAAACCCGCACCAGAAAAATGTACCCACACATGCCTGCACCCAAACTCTCACATACTATTCTAGGGGATTCACAAAATTCCTGAAGCCCTGCTGAGGACCCTGTACGAAGGAACTCCACTTTGGACTGAAGTAGCCAGCTCTGGTGTTTATCCTTGGACCTCCATCAGGCCAGAAGACCATTGATTGACAGGAGGCAATGTGCTGTTCTTCTGCTGTGGAGGGGTGGGGGAGCATGGGTCCTCGCAGGGGCAGTTGAAGTCCATCCGGATGTGTTTCTTCAGCCCCACGCTGAAGTGTCACTTACATTGGTCCAAAGCACAAATGACAATTTCCAGTGAAGATGGAAGTAGCTCAAAACCTTTGAAAGTAGCAGATACTTCCCATGAATATTAATGAGGGAACATGAGACTAAAGGAGATAATGGGTTTTAATACCAAGATGTCAAAATTGAGACAGATAAACTTTAACAAAAATAATTAAAATAATTGATCTAATATAATTTTTGTATGTTCCAAATTTTTAAGGGACAAGAAATTGCTTTGCAATTCAAGGTCAGCAGACTCCATGTTTAAATGCCAGCTCAGCTACAAATGTGTCATTACTAACTTTGACTAAGTACTGAAAAATCTATGTGGGGTGTATTTCAATTTCCCAATTTTGCTCTTTGTAAGAGAGAAAACTTAAAAGGCGAATGCATCACCAAGCTAGTATTTAAGCTAATAATCAGCATAACATTTAAGCAATAAGCCGCTGAAGATAATTGATTATCTCATGTACAGTCAATGTCATTAGCACATGGGAAGGATTACAGCTTAAATATGAGAGTCAGCATAAACGACACTTGCTTGAAAGTACTAAAAATTATATTATTAGGTAACCAAACAGATGTCTTAACAAGGCCTGGGAATCATTTCCTTTCCTTCTTGACAATTACTTCTTTCAGCAAGCCCCATCTCCAATTCCCTCTGCTGCTCTGGTCACTCCTCTCCCTTACCAAAGCATCCTCTTTCACCCTTTAGGAAGACAGACATGGCCATCCCTCATTTGACTTCCATGGCTGACTCACATGGGGGATCTGAGCTGACAAGCTCACCTTTAACAATCTTTACTAATTTTCTACCACTCCACTGCAGTTAGTTTATTTCATAGGACTGAGAATAAGCATGCTAACTTCTTTTTTTAAAAAAGATTTTATTTATTTATTTATTTATAGACAGAGGGGAAGGGAGGGAGAAAGAGAGGGAGAGAAACATCAGTGTGTGGTTGCCTCGTGTGCGCCCCTCACTGGGGAACCTGGCCCACAACCCAGGCATGTGCCCTGACTGGGAATTGAATTCATGACCCTTTGCTTTGCAGGCCTGCACTCAATCCACTGAGCCATACCAGCCAGGGCATGAGAATAAGCGTGCTAACTTCTGACTTGACACCTCTCTCTCTTTGTCCCCCTCCTTTCTTTCTCTCCCAGTATATATATGTATATGTGTATATGAATATACACATTTTTCTCCTCTGTATGAGCTCAGACTTGCATTTAGAAGATAGTGTATATCCAGCATTTCTAGATATTTGTAATGGGAGGGTTTTCAGGTTAGTCTTCCCAAACTACAGGTCTGACCTAGTTTCCTTCTGTCTCTGCTTGGCCTTGTCTAGTGCTGACTCTACCCTCAGGTTCTACATCATAGTTTCTTAGAAGGCTCTGGGCTTCCCATCATGATAGGAAACTCATGTCAGCAGTTCCAGATGGTCACACTAACAAATCCAGAAAAAACACGACAGCCCCTTCTGGTAGCTGTCTTAGAAGAAAGAATAATTTTACTTTGCTGGAAACACCTTGGGTTTCATTGGCTCACTTTGGGGTGTATGCCCACCCCTGAGCAAATCACTGTGGCTGGGGATGGAGATGCTGGGTGACTGAAGTGCTCAGGGAGCCACCCCTGTATCTCTTTTGGAGGGCTGGCTTGCCCGAGTCAGAAATTCAGGGTCTTGGTATCCAGAATGGGGAAGAATGCGCGCTAAGTGGCTATAACAGATGTCCATTTTACTTTCCTTTTTGCTCTTCCTTGGACAGGTGTTTAATGAAATGTGTTTTTATGCTTCTTAGGCCAAAATTTGGGGTTTGCAATGGTGGAATCATCAAATGGGGGTCAGGAAAAGGATATGCAGTATTATTATGTGGAGGCCCAAAAAATGCATCCTAATGTTCTTCAGGTGAGCAATAAATCTGTTATTATGAGACCTAAAAATCCTAAAAGCCTAATAGTCATGATGGAATCCAGAGAGTTGGTAATATTAACTGTTGATCACACTAATACTACCATAAATAATAATAATAAGTACAGTTCTATAGCAACTTACCATTTATAGGACACTTTTACATTCATTTACATTTAATGGTATATGTTAGGCTTGTATGAATCTTATTCCTGGTAGCGGAATCCCCACAAGCATACCAACTAACCCAGTGAGTTGTGGAAGTAACAACTTGTTCTAAAATTACAATGTTATTTTGCTCTGGAAGTAAATATGTGCCTCCAATGACAACACATTAGCTATTCGAAGTTTTATGTACAAAGATATTTATAATAACAAAGTAATTGGAAGCTCTATGAATATTGAACAGTAATAGAATGGTTAAATAAATCATGGTGTGTCTATTCCATTGCATTATTAGTAGATGATTTTAAAACGATGCCCTCAAGCAAGGCCTAATGACAGGAAAAGTTCATTATATAAATAGTAAAAGCAATTTAAAAATCCGAATAAACCAATGTTCAATATGTTCCAAATATTATTAAAAATAAATATACAGTAATGAAACATGCACACAAACATAGGGATAATTTAATATTCAAAATATTTAACAATTGGTACAGCAGGCACTAACCAATCCGAATGGATGCCACCTATTCTCAACTGGTATGGCCATGCTGGTGCGTACTGGCTGAGGGTCTGTTCTCAGAGAGAGAGCAGTGGTAAGACGATGGGAAAGAATATTCTTCTTGTTGCTTAGACATTTTTTGTACTTTTTTCTGTTTTCTAAATTTTCTACAGTGAGCATGTATTACTTACAAGAATTAATAGAAAAGGATGTAATGCCTTAATAACTCCTTTTAGGGAAATCTATAATTTTGTAGAATTTTACAATGTTTTCCATTCTTGGTTTCTGCAGTCCCTCCTCCCCCCACTCCATCCAGTGAATTTGTCTCCTTCAGTCCATGCAGTTTATAGAAAATACCAGAAATATGTCAAAAGATGTGCTCTCTTAAATGCCCAGTAAAACTAAATTAAATCAGCACCTTAAAAAAGAAAACTCTGTTGTCTCTTAATGATTATTGGTATAAAACGACAATGTGACTAGTTACCTTTTTAGTGGAGTGGTCACACTGGCCAGCCTGCCTATTGACTACTAAAATCTTTTCTCTGTCAACAGTGGAGACTCATCACAACATCTATTTAGCTTTCACGATGCACCAGGCCCTGTTATAAGCACCTTTCTTAGATGTTCCCCTTTTGTCCTACAACCACCCCATCAAGTAGGTGCCATTATTGTCTTCAGTCTATGAGGGGGGACCCAAAGAAACTGAAATTTATTTATAAGAAGTTGTGTGTGTATTCTTACATGTTTAAACTTCAGTCACCTTCAAAGGACTTTCCATGTGATGCAATGTACCTATCAGGTCTTTTTTTCCACCACTCAAAGCAGTTTTTGAATTTGTTGATTTTGATGTGTTTAGTACTCCTGCCGTTTTTTGTTTCACTTCTTCCACATCAGCAAAACGTTTCCCTTTGAGGACTTTCTTGATCAGGGGAAACAAAAAAGAAGTTGCTCGTGGTGAGACCCAGTGAAGAGCGAGAGCAGGGCACGGCGATCATGCCGTTTTTGGTCAAAAACTGCTGAGCACTCAGTGCCGTCGGAGCAGGTGAGCTCATAAATCACCCATCATGAAATAAGCAAACCCGTTGAAAGCCTTCCAAAATTTACTGAAGCCGAACGTAGCCTCTCACAACAACGTCAGCTTGGGCACTGATACAGATGGTTTCTAGAACACTCACTTAGCAGAAGAATACTGTGCTACAAGGGGCCTGACCTCCAGAAGATAATTCTGGTTTTTTTGGATCACCCCTCATATAGATGAAGCTTAGAGAGGTCAAGTAATTTGGGCAAGGTCACACAGCCAGTGTTGGTGGAGCTAAGGTTCGATGGCGGAGAGTCTGACTTCACTGGCTTGCTCTTGACCACCTTATCATCTTGCCACCATTGTTTCATTCATGAGTGCGGGAGTCAGTGTGATTCCCAAAGTAAGAGTGCAGATACACCACTCTTAGATACACACCCACCGAAAGGAACATAGTGTGTGCTTTCTAAATGGTAGATAATAATCCCTATTATTATTGAACCTGTTAGCATTTAAAAATCTTTCCAGCGGACAATGCTCATAGTGTAGGACATTGTGCCCATGATCTGTAGGAATTGCTTCCTCTCTATTCTTTACAGTAGTATCTATGATCTTATGCCTCTGTTTTCTTTCCCATGAAATGGAGATAGCAATGATATCTACCATGTGGGCTGCATGAATTAAGTTAAAACGTGTAAAGCCCTTAGATAAAAGCCTGGCAAAGAGTAAGAACTTAGTAAATGTGTGTTCTTGCCGTTTTGTTATAATTTTTTCACTGAGAGACAGAAATATCTGCCTCTGAGGGAGCGACAGAGGGAGGTTTGAACTAGTCCATCATCGAGGCTCCCAGGACAGGGAGAGGCCGGGCGCAGACTCTTCGACCACAAAGGCCTACGTGGAACATTCAGTCACTGTCTTTGTTTCCAGGCTCACTACTGATTTGCACTAGATGTCCCAGATTCCACTCCCTCCCCCTGAATAGCTCCCTCCAGAAGACCCTGCTTCGCTCAGTAGTTTGATTAAACTTCCTCTAATCAGTTTTGCATATGCCACTCCTATGTTGTTGATTTAAGGTTAGCTGAGAGTGGATTTCAGCTGGCGAGGATTTCAGCAGTTGATTGTGAGTTCATTCATAATCTGGCTGAGGTGAAGGGAATTGTGTCCAGTGGTTGGATGTTAACAGAGTGTGAGACTAATGGGGTATTAATTGAGCGGGGAATGCCTAATTAGGTGTCACAGGGGCTGCGCTGGCAGCGAGGGTAGTGAAGGTGCTCAGGGAAGGCTGAGTTGTGGGTTTTGGAAAAGGACTAACCGAGCTTGGCCATTTCTGTACTTTTCTTGCAGCCCAATGGGCCTTGTCCTTCCAAATTTTCTGGGCAAGTGGCAGCTGCTGGGACAAAAATCCCGATTTGTGGAAGTTGAAAGGACAGTGAGAGGAAGCTCTTTCCCTTCCTGAGGATGAAGTAGATGAGCAATTGATTTCCGGGGCAATCTCTAAACGATTATACACACCCTGATAATTTGGGGAGCTGCTAACATTTTTGGAAATGGGAATATATTTAAAATTCTAACATATAATTTCTAGCTATTTCCAACCTTCCATATGGGTGTTGCCAAAAGTGAATTTTGAGAGCAGTAGTGGGAAAATACTGCCTGGGGGTAAAGAAAAGTTACTGCAGGAGTCTGGTTTCTATATTAATTTATTTCACAATAAGAGCAAATTCCTTCCCCTAGGGGGGTATTTGACAGAGTAATTGCACTAGGGAACAGACACTGTTTTGTTTCATTTTTTCTCTCTTATTCAAACTTTCTTTGTAAAGCAAAGTGTTATAAATCTTCCTGAAAGAGCAGCTTAAACAAGATATGTGGGTTGTTCAATGTGTCTTACTGTGTGTGTGTACATATGTAAAGTGAATGCTGTATGTGTGCATTCATTCATTTATTATTGTTGGATCTCAGAGCACTTTCACAATCAAAAGAGAGAATTAGAAATACGTGAGATCAAAAACACTATGAAGCACACCTGCCCAGATTTAAGGAGTGAGACAGCACACACCATCTATGTGTTGTGGGTCATGAGCAAAAACCATAGACCTGAGCTCACGTGGCCTCTGATTAAGTAATAATGATTTTATTACTTGCAACAATATTTTAAAATTTAAATTGTGTTTGTAATGCGAATTTTAAGCAATGAATTCCTATGAATGTAATGCTTTTAATGGCTGACACACATCCAATATAAAACATTGTGCTTTGTGAGAGAGGGGTTTGAGAGGTAGTCGTTCTGTGTTGTAGCTTTCGATTGAGACCAGCTCCAGGCTCCTTCTCACCCTCCTCCGGGGCCTAGGTACCGTCAAGCTATTCTTGTAACTTCGGGAAAACGTCTCATGAATTCTGCTGCACCAAGGTCGCAGGACTTAAGCTGCTGTCCCTCCCAGGGCATTTGTAATGGGAAGGACAACACAAAGGAGAGGAATAGATTCCACCATTAGAAGGAAAGTGGAATTTCGGGAATGAGAAGCATGTATCTCAGTGTGGGACGTTTCTCAGCATGCCTC
>VMDR010008325.1:0-37012 GCA_007922815.1 Macrotus californicus | reverse complement strand
TCTAGATTGTCACTCAAACTGTTAGAAAAAACACATACTCATTCCCAAAAACAGAAAATTAATAAATGCACTATATTTTTCTAGATCTATGAGCTTAAAGATTCCATAAACATGCCTTTTATTATTGTTGTGGGGGCAGTGAATACATTTTTTAAAAATATAAAAAGTATGTCAATTTGGGTTTGCTTAAGTCATTACCAGTTTAAAAAGTTTTCCTCTTTCACATACTTAAAGTATCCTTACAATTATATGCACCAAAGCAAAAAATATTCAGTGCTCCCCAAGCTCAATGCCATGCTTTTTAAAGACTGCTCAAATTACTAATCATTTCTTTATACATATCAATGAAGCCACCATGGAACTAATCCATCTGTTAAGACAGCACAGGACGCCAACTTTAAAAAATATCACGAACATTCAGTCTTTAAAAAGTTGAAGAACTCGGTCACCAGACCTGTTAGCAGGTTAGTTGTTGCCCTTTTACTAACCTCCCTGAAGCAGTCTTTTAATTTCTTCATCTTCAAATAAGTGGCCATCACCCCCTTCAATGAATTTGGTGACTTTGGTGACCTCTGAGAGGATACACGTTTATAGCAGAAATTGGTTTATGTAACAAAAAGACAGGAAACGTGATGTGATGTATAGCGCACCTGCCCGGCAAAGAATTCTGGACCCGGTTCTTTCTCAGTGTTGAGTGCTTTTTAAAAAATCCTCACCTGAGGTTATGTTTATTGATTTGAGGGAGAGAGGAAGCAGTGTGGGAGAGAGAGAGAGACAGACAGAGAGACAGAGGGAGAGACAGAGAAACATTGATCACCTGCCTCTCACTTGCACCCCGACCAGGGATTAAACCCACCACCGTCTGGCGTACAGGATGATGCTCCAGCAATCTGAGCCACCTGTCCAGGGCTCGTGCTGGTTTTTGATAAACCAATTTTCTCATAAAGCTGTTGAACAACATACAACAAATACAGGGTCCAGCAGAAGTAACGCCATTGAGTGTGGCTGGTAGGGGACATGAAAGTCTCCCATGAGATGGACAGCAATTTGAACATTTCACCTAAAATGTCATATGGCGTGCTGGAGTGTGATAGTGTTATGTGACAGAATTACATGCTTATAATTTTCAATAAAAGATTTTATGTAATAAAGAAGGGGCGGTCTTTGTGCCGGACCCTGTGTATAGCATAACAATCAACGTGATTTCCATTTAACTTTCATTCTGTGTGTTTGGGTTTTTTCCTCCTGTTGCTATGGAACTTAGACAAAGAAATACCAGAGAACAGGAAGCCTGCATGAGGCCTCAAAGATTATTTAGATTCTGATACCGAGAGCTGAGGGAAAGTCACATTTTCATTTTTTTAGAATGCTGACCTTCTTGCAACAATTTCTTCAGAGTTTCTTCGGTTTCTCCACCACCAGCAGTGATCCTGGTATACTTTATTTCAGGACCTAAAGGAGAGGCAATTAAAAAAGGTCTAAAGCAGGGGTAGGCAAACTTGCTCTGTGAAGAGCCAGGCACGACCCGTGCTGCCACTACTCAGCTTTGTCACTGTGGCGTGAGCACAGCCACGGACGTCAGGTAAAGGAGCGGATGCTCTGCAGCCAGTGCAACTTCATTCCCTCAGTAGGTGGCATGGGCCGCAGCTGCTGGGCACTGATTTAAACAAATATTTATCGAATAGCTGTATTCAGAATTTTAGGGCACTAATTTACTGGTGGGGGACTAGACACCAAGGTTTCCTGAAACGCATTGTTTTATATGAACTTGCCTCTATGTTGGCGTGTGGATGTGTAGGCTTTGGGGTTAACAGAAAACCAAAGGAGGGAATGGCTTTGATTCTAGGATATAATAATATACTACACACTATGTGGATGACACACATAATAAAAACAAATGCTTCTAGAGTTGTCTATAAGTTTCCAGCTCAGAGAAAAGGCACAGATTACATGATTAGAATAATATTATATCTGCCAGAAAAGAAATAAAGTTACTTCGGCAACTGCCCTAGTTTGATCTTCAGAGCCCAGGCACACCGGTGGGCCCACGTATGGCATTAAAGATTACCTGTAATGATCCGCTCTTCCCGCGTCTCCTTTTCGGTTATTTCCATGGGCACTCCATCAATGATTTTGGTGTATTTTTTAATAATTGGCTCTGAAAGTAGGGGAAGAAAGATGCATTTAATTTACCCCCTATGGTGTCTAAACTAGCACAGCTAGGCGTCTTCCTGAGAAAATGTCTCTCTCAAAACAATACCATTTAGTATCTAATTGTAATACACTGTGATCAGCAGAGGCCTAAACACTAGTCATTGTGTCCCGACTCTTGGGGGAAGGTCAAGGGCAGCTGGCGCGCTAACTCTCCAGGCCACATCCGTGTCCTGGCTGCCCGTGGGCCGAGAAGCCAGAATCCAGGGAGGATCCTGCGTTGTGGGAAGGGAAACCTGTGATACTCCCAGCGGTGGCTCCTCGTTTTTAGTCTAACACCAATGGCCACGTTTTCTTCTAAGCCCAGCATGTCCTTGTGCTGACATTGCTGTTATCAATATATTCCCTCATCATCACTGCATAGGCAGAAATAATGGCAGTTTTGTTGGGCCCGGGGACTTAGCGCTTAAATGAATTCCAACCAGACCCACTGAAGGTGAACTATATTTGATGGGACAGGCTTGTAAGAACTCATAACGGAGAAAAGTATCCCCACAATTTATATAAAACAGAAGGCAAGGGCAAACATCAGATGTGGGATATGTTTAAACCAACGCTGTTTTCAGCGAGGAACCCTGCACCACACACCTCCGTGGATGATCTCCGTCACTGCTTCACCTTCTTTGATCAGCCTGAACTCGGATTCCCCATCAAGGCTCACCTTGGTTATGGTGGGTCCTGCGACATTGTTGTGGGGGACAAATCAGGCGTTAACACGGTCCTTTCAATTTGCCAGAACGGGGAGTTTAGTTCCACACTGGATGTTACTCAGATGTGAAAGTGGCCTCAGGCTTTATGAATTCAGTTTTAAACATTCCCCATTTTCTTCAAAGTAGGCAATGGTTATGGGGGAAAAAATGACACAGCCTTTGGTTGTTCTACTAAAATTACTTTCTTCTTCATTAGCATTTGAATTGATATGTAAATGCAGCCATTCACTCACGGCTGTGAAGTATGATCACACAAAACACGTGTGGCTACACTTCCAGAGTCACACAGTAGGTACAAATTTGCGTTCCTCTAACAATAGCTCGTGTGGGTCTTTCTTGACCATTCTGAGGTTGTCCATTACACCTTCCTTATTAAAATTATAGTTTAATTTTAATTACTCAGTATCTTACACTTTTTAATTTCATGGGCATAAGATTGAACATTTAAAAGTCCCAACTTTATGCCTAAGTTTAAGATACTGAATTTCAGGTTTTATGGGAAAATGAATTTGCGTACTTACCTTCCACATGCAAGTGATGCAGAACATTTACTAAGTAATAGACAGTCCTTCAAATGCGAACGTTGAACGTGTCGCATTTGACTTGCAAAATGATTTCACTCCCGTAGAAAGTCATTTTGAAGGTTAGAAAGCTGACTATAACATTGGTTAATAAGACTGTCCCACAGAGGGGAAGAAAAATACAGTTCAGTACATTTAACTCAGACTGTGACATCCTTCAACAGTGGAAGGCCACTACATTTGTTTATCTGCGAGAGAGTTGCCTGCTCAGAAACTGCCAATTGCCCAGAATTAAAAAGTCTAAAACAATTTAGAATAATGAAAACAAAAATATAATTCTTTCCAACAAGAAATATTCCACACCACGCCATTTGGTCCATGGCAAAGGGATGCTGAGAGTGAAAACATAAAGCCAGGTTTTGAAGGTGCTGGTATTTCTACAGGAAAGTCTGCTCAAAAAGTTTAGGCACAGGAGGTGAGTGGATAAATTATCCAAATTAACGTTTCTTTAGAAGAACCTACACTGATATTTCAGAAATACCCTCGACAGTTAAGCTTTCAGAAGGCAAGGTCTTCCATCCAAAAAATGGACTTCCGTATTGACCCCCGCCTCCGGAAGCGTCACAGGCACCAGCACTGTGCAATCAGCATGTGCTCAGTTGAGTATCAGCCGATTTATCCTTCATTCAAGAAGTTCGTTAAATATCGCTTTTTTAAAAACAAGAAGCATCTCACAATTGTGCCTTGCAGCCTAATTTATTTCGTGAGAAGCCAGTAAGTCTGCAAACACAAAAACAACAAGGAGGAAATGCCAGCGACGTTTTAGAGCTGGACAGTGACAAATGGCCAACAAGGTGTCAGTCAAGTCACCATATTAAGGTGTTGACACGTGGAAATAAAGACTTTTGAGGTCTGACGAAAACACATGAGATGAAAGTGGGGTCGAAGGTGGCTGACACGGACGGTGCGGGCGAGAGAACAGTGCGTGTGCAACGCCGTGCTAGTCGGAAACATCAGGAGATGTTTACTCAGTACATGTATTGGGTTAGACTCAATACACATTAGAGTCTAAGAATACGTGTGTGTGCTCACATATGTAAGTTCAGGGCTGTAATGAAGGTTTCTAAGGTTGGACTCACTGCACCAGCTATTTACCCCCTCTTCTGTTTCTGGTTGTCTGATTTCAAAATGCACCGTGTGCACAATCGTAGCTTTAAAAGCTTTCATCAATACGCGGCTCCTGTGCTCTGTTAGTTGTTGGATGAAAAACGCCCGCAGTCTTTGGAAGAGCTTCTTGTAACAGTACAAGAGACCCACATGGCGGATAGGAGGCACAGCTACGAAAAGGCTGTCCTCTCTGAAGGAGACTGACCTCAGCAAAATCGCTTGGGATGTTTAGTGAGCAGCTGGGTACCGGTGCTACCGCGGTAGCCAATCAGGTTCCTCGGAAGCCACTGGGCTTCCTCAGTACAGAGCAAGCAAATGTACTGAAAGTGTTAAGTTGCACTGTATACTCTGCCCGGTAATCGGCATTCCGCATTCTTCCGTAACATAAGCATGCCACTGGTATGGAAATGCTTAGCATGTTAGTTCCAAAAAGAATGTAGATACATTCACAGAAATCAGTCCGTTACATGGCGTTGTTCGCAGTCAAAGGAACCATGTACAACATTGATTTTTACCTTCAGTTTTGATAATAGGCTGAAGACTGCCTTCAATCACTTTAATTTTTGGTTCCACAACTTTGGTTATAATTTTAGTTGCTGAAAGTATAGAAAGTGGAACATAAATGATGTTTGCATAAAAAAACAACCTGAACAAAGCTGTCCCTTTGTCTTTGCTGGAAACTGAGGAGTCATATACAGTGATATGTTCAGGCAGCAGGTACAGGAAATACTCATGGTGCGTTATCTAGGAGCATCTTCTTGTGTCCAGGTGGGGACCCCTCTGAGGTCCAGTGACTTGGATTTGCTCCAGTGCAATCAAGACTCACTAAGTGAGGGACTCTGTCTAGAAATCTATTGTTTCGAGCTGCACCACTAAAGCTCTTTACCTCCGCTTGTACTTCTTGAAAATATCGGCTGCATAGCAACAGAAGACAAACATGGTTAATGTCATGCAATTCATAATACCTCAGATTGCACTGCAGGGTTCTTCCTCGAGTAGAAAAAAATTAGAGGAAAAAGGCAAAATATTTTTCATGCATTTTTGTAACAGTAATCTAGAGAGGAAAATATGAGAACTAGCTCAGTGTGCTGGATAGTAAACATAGATCTCAGCCACACAGATAATAGGATTAATAATTTAAGCTACAGTTGGTCTTTAATTTGTAGCCTTAGCATCATCAACTTCTTTTAAAATGTAAAGGCATGTCTTCTGAATGCACGTCATCCACTACCTGAGATAGGAGCCAGCTATGTGGTTGGCTTTTACATGAAAATGGGGCCGTATAAGCAGAGCTGCTGGCTCTCTGTCACTTCCGAGTCCTTTAGAGATGGCTCCAGTAGGGAGCAGGCCGCACCAAAGCTACCCATGCCATCATGACAGGTTGTACAGATGTGTTAGAGGGACCTGTTAGCACAGCTCGGGTTTCTGTCACACGCTCACCTCTGGTTTCCGAGATGTTCAAGTGCATCAACTTTTGAGTCAAGCTGGGTTCTAGGCCTGACATGTGACGGTGTTTCACTTATTTCAGATTTTCTATCTTGAAATTTCAAATTACAGAGCTTTAGGACACCTCCAATCTGCGTGTCCACTGACGTATTTCACAGGTGGTCTGACCGCAGACAAACCTGTCCGTGAAAGTCAGACCCAGAGCTCAAACCCACTGCTACTATGGAAATGGGTAAATTACTTGTATCTTCAATGCTTATTTCAGGTTAAGGAATCTGAAGTGCAAGGTGTTTAGTCGGTGGTTAGTTTTGTTTCAACCCCGCTTTTCGGAAGACTGAAATAGTTTTGACAGGTCACGGGCTGGGCATTCCATAGTGGTTTCATTCCTCTTTACTGCAAATGTTACATATTTGACGATGCAGCTAAAGAGAATCTCTCCACAAAAAAACCTTAAATGTATGGTATTTGAGGGATGAGAATAATATGTAGCAAGGAAATTAAAGACATGTCATAGACCAGTCAATAAAGTGACATAAAAGTGAACTCCTTGGCCTCACTAGCCTCTACCTCTATTTGAAGAATGCATCTAGATATAGCATCCCCATCGGGGGCAGAGTTAAAGGAACATTCAACATCATCCTGTGAACCTCAGATTTGTCTCCAGAGCTCTGAGTAGGGAGGTGACAGTCACTAGACTGGCATAATTTCATCAAGTGTAATATTCTCTGTGAGTAAGAACACAATTGCAGCCGAGGAAAGTGAAGGAATGACAGATGCTGGCTCAGGGTAAGCAAAAAGTGCATGGACACAGATGGCAAGTGTGAACCTGTCCTGGATGAAGGAGGCAAAGCAAAGAAATGCAGGGCAGCTGTAGCTACATCCTCGGTGGAGAAAGAGGACATACTCCATTTCTGAGGGGTAGAGCCCATAAGGAAGCTTTAATTGCTTAGGGTATATATCCTAACACTACTGCATGCTTCCATACTGAAATTTATACCGTGTTGAATCATAACTATTCCAACTAAGTCTTTAAAACACGGTGGAGCTGGCTTGATACTGGATTTGCATATATTATTATTAGTGACGGAAGTCAGCGAGAGCAGTAGGCATTTTGTTTTGCTCCTTATGTGCACCTCTTTTCCAAATCTAGTGTGAACCCGAAGGAAGACTTTCTCAGTTAAATGGCAGATGCCCACGGTATAAAATGGAACACATTTCTAGCCAGGATAAATGGGGGAACTGAAGTCTTGCTTTAGCTGCTATAACATTTTGAGCGTTTCTGTGTAGAGTCAAAACAAAATGAAAAGAATTTCTGCTTCGAAAGCTACAAGAAAGAAAGGAAAAACACAAATGAAGAATCTCACACTGGAAAGAAGTACAAGCTACGTCTGTGAGAAAGCAGCACCCCTTCCCCTTGTTTGGTGGAGGTCTGGTTTTGATAATCTGGCCGAGGCGGTGAGGAAAAACCCTTTGATCTAGAAACTTGACGTCTAGAAACCTGGCCTGTTCTTCACTCCTCGGTCCAGTTTCAGACAGAGAGGGCTTTTTAACCACCAGCTTGTCGACACTGGGATTCTTTGGCCCGCTGTGCCCTGCCCTGCCTTTGGGCACGAGCCAGGAGCCCTTGGCCATGTTATTTCTGCGTCCGCACATCGGAACTGTCGGACAGCTCGGGAGTGCCTCCCAGCCACCTCTTCCCTTTTATGTCTGTTGGTCTTGTTTCTGCTTCTTGCCAGGCCCGCTGTCATATTTCACTGCCCTTCTGCATCTTATCACTCCTGCTTTGGGGTGGGTGGGGCAGTGGGGCTGCAGGGACTGGCTCAGGCCGAGAGGCCTCATCTTGACATCAAGCCCTGTTTTCAAGTGGGGTTAAAATTGCCATTATTTAAAATTCTATGTACCAAATTATCAATTGTCTCCATGTGTGAATACAAAAAAATCACTATTATTTTTTTTTTAATTTGCCACTTATTGTGACCAGTAAATGTTCACTGCGTACTTACTGTAGACGGTCATGGGGATTTCCTTGAAGGTGCTTCCGCGAACAAACTGGAAACAAACGCTTAGACTTAGTAACAGGAAACGTAGTAGTTTAGCAACAAAGTCACGGTGGTGCTTCAACTCTTACTAAACACAGCGAAGCTCTCATCACACTGAACAGAAATGAAGACTTCCTGTGAATCAGCTCCCAGTCTCCTGCTGTGCAGGAGACGCCTAAAAATTGCTGGATTTGCTTCTCCGAAAACTTATAGAAGAGTTCATCCAAAGCTGAAGAGATTTATAAAGTAATATCTCACATGTTTTCTGGCCCTTTGACCCTATAAAAATAAAGGGGCAAAATATTCCTTTTCCTTTCCCTGTTGTGATTAGTGACAACTTTTGACAAGTAAATATTTTATCTTTTTCTTATATTCAGTAGCAAAGACAATTGAGGATAGAAAAATTGTATTTTTTTAATGTCCATGTCTTATCTGCCCTCCTGGACTGTAAACTTTTTTGATAAAAGAGCCATTTCTGATTCAACTTCATATTTCACATAACATTCAATGCACTGTTTGGCCCCAAGTAGCTATTAGTAGATGTTTGTTGAATCAAGTCGTGAAGCACGTACGCCATTCCTTTACAGGTGGTGCTTAACCAGCCGAGAGCAACCCAAGCCTAGGGTCTGTACTCGTCAGTGTGGGCGTTTCTCATCCCTAATGTTCAACACGTTATAAATAAACCCAGTAATACTTTGTACCTTAATCTGGATGTATTTGATCAGTTTATTAAGTATATCCAGCAGCTGATCATTCCCAATAGGTGTATCTGTGAAGAGGAATATCAAAAAAATGTTGACAAGAACATGGTGTGAATTAAAGATCTAGGTTTCTAACAAAAAAAAGATGGGGTCGGTGACGAATTCAGGGATTACCAACCTGCTGGGTAGAGAAGTTTATCCACAACGTGAATCACGCCATTGGTTGTCATGATGTCAGACTCCTTTGATTTCAATTCATTCACCAGCAGCGTGTCATTCACCTGTCACGACAGGGGACAAGGCCGATGAGAAGTTCCATGACAAAGGAACGTGACGAAAGCCGATGAGGAGTGAACACCCATCAACCCTCCCAGACCACTCACCCCTTTCAGGTAGATTTTGCTGCCTTGGGTGGTCTTCAGAATGTTGGTGACGCCGGGTTCGAACCCCTTTCCGATGAAAACTCCGGGAGTCAGGTGGTAAAGGATAATGTTTTGAAGAGCATTTTTGTTGCCTGGGGAAACATTTCTTTATTAATGTGCCTTCTTTCTTTTTGACACGTGGATGCTCTGAGGGCTGAAGAGGAAAAGATCTGTCCCTGCTTTTCCACATGGTACTTTCTCACGTCATTGTCCCCTCAAGTCGACATCAGTAAACACCCTAAGTGAACACCGAGCCCAACGACGTGACAATAAGCAGTGAACTAAGAACGTGAACGAGTGACCCTCTACGCAGCCTCAATGAACACAAAGGAAATGAAGGCCAGACAAGAACGTGAAGAGGAGGCACGTCCGGGGCCCTTGAGGAAGACACGAGACCCTGAAACCCCGGGGCAGACGTCAGGTTCACTGCTACTCACGGATCAGAACTTCCTTTTCTTCGTTAGTCATCCCCTTAAAGGCGTCGTTGGTGGGGACAAATAAAGTCCAGTCCCCGGGCTGCGTCAGGAGGTCTTTCAAGTCTGCAGCTTCTAGAAGGCTGAGGAAGATGCTGAACAGAAAGGACACGCATTTATTTTGTCCGGTGCAGACTTGGCCACGGTATGCTCGCCCGCAGTGCGTGGAGTCGGAAGTTGTCCACGCACTGCAGGGAGCACGAGAAAACTGTCCGTGCATTTTCATGTTTCAAATGCTACCTGGTAAGGAAGTTTTCTCATAAGGAAGTACTTTTCAGAATACAGGTTCATAATGCTTTTTAAAATTTCCTGAACTCTGTTTTTATCCTCTAAACCTTGACAAGGTCACACGTAACAACAAATAAAAAGCATGTTTTTTCCCCATTTATTATTCCACAAAATAGCCTTTGTTAGTATATGTTATCACTTAAAAAACTTCATTATAAAGAACTTGTAAAGAGTAGTCCAGTTCATAAGATTGCTTTCTTCACTCATTGAATTATATTATGGTGCACCAGGAAGCACAGAAGTGTTGAGAACGTATTTTAGCTTTGAAAACGTGTTCCTAGATCCCTCATTCTGAATTCTCTTCTCAGCAGTCCCGAATACGGAAAGCTTTTTGGAATGCGAACTGTGACACACCGGTACCCGGCGCCTGCTCGCCGGGCGGTGACACTCGCCGGGCTTACCTAAAGCGCTTGTCCTGCTTTAATCTGTCGTGGAGGGACTTCTCCGCGGGTTTGATGATCTCTCGGAATATGTGGATGGCACCGTTTCTCCCCTGCTTGCTCCCTCTCACCATGCAGGAGTTTTCAATGCAGACAGCCTGGCCACGGAAAGAAAGACACAGCTCTCCATTTCCTCGTTTGAGATTTCCTCTGTGGAAATTAGTTAGATGTCTAGATCAACCCTTCTAAGAGGAAAGCTGACCTCTGCGGCCAGAGGAAACGGCTTCTTCCCTCTGTTTGTGAGATCTTGCACGCCCTGATGTCACACTGCCTGTCCCATCAGGTTCTCTGTTACCTGTCAAGCTACCCTCTGTGTCAGGCAGGTAGTTTTGTGAGTGAGTAACAAACGCTCCTAGAGTCCCACTGTTACATTTCCTACCGTTCCTCACTCTCAACCGTTTCCCCAACGCTCTTAGGAAAAGTTAACTCTCAGGACCTGCTTTAACCAGAAGTTTCCTGACTTCAGTTTCTCTTGTGGTCTTCAGAAATATTTACTACATTTTCTTGACAGCAGGATCCCATCGATTAGACATGAAATGATTGAGTTAGTTACAGCCTTTTTAAAAAAATAAAGATATTTGTATAATTTGGAGCACAGCTCATTTTCTCTGACCATTCTAATGCGTGCCTTGGAATTGTGGAACCAGAGTGAGGAGCTTCTGCGTCCCCTTCAGTTGCAGGTGATGCCAGACCTTCTGTGGGACATTCCAGCCGGGGCTGCTTGTGACTCCCAGACTGAAGCCCAACAGCACCACGCATCCCACTGTGATCTTGACAAGCACTATTCCCTAAAATGTTTTCCTCAGGTAAAGTACATTGGAACCGTTTCATACAGTTCAGAAATCTTTCTGTGATTGTAAAAGTTTACCTTGAAAGTCATTCAAAAGAGATTCAGTTGCTGAACTGAGATCTTGCAGTAAAAGACCACCCTACAAATTTGATTCTCTATAAAAATGACCTTGTAAACTGTAGCGAACTCTAGAAACCAACGTGCAAATGGCCAACAGACATTTCGAGAAGAGATGCTCAACATCACTACTCGTCAGGAAAATGCAAGTCAAGACCACAATGAGACACCACCTCACACCAGTCCAATGACTATTATCAGCCACTCAAAAGATTAAGAATAGAGGTATCATCTGGCCCAGCAACCCCTCTTCTGGGAATCTACCAGAAAAACTTGAAAACATTGATTCACAAAGATCCATGCATGCATGTGTTCATTGCAGTATTATTCCGGGTGACCAAGACATGGAGACAACCGGAGTGTCCTCCAATAGAGGACTGGATGGAGAAGACCTGGCACGTATCTACAGTGGAACACCAGTCAGCCACAGAAAAGACGAAACACTGCCACTTGGGACAACATGGATGGACCTTGAGAATATCATGCTACACGAAATAAGTCAAACAGATAAGGTTAAGAACCATATGATCTCACTCATATGTGGGACATTAAACTGAAAGCAACGAATGAACAAACAAGAAAAACAGACAAACAAAGACTCATAGACACAGGCAACAGTGTGGTGGTGACCGGAGGGAAGGGGGGTGAGAGGGTAGTGAAGGGTAACGGGGTCAAATATCTGGTGACAGAAGAAGATGTGACTTTGGGTGGTGGGCACGTGATGCAGTACACAGATCATGCATCATAGAAGCGTACGCTTGAAACCTGTACGATCCTATTCACCAATGTCTCCCCAATAAGTTTAATTAAAAAAATCGATCATATACATACAGTAAAAAAAGGAAGGTCAACAAACAACCAGTGCTGGTGAGGGCGCAGAGAAAAAGGAACCTACTGCGCTGTTGGTGGGAGTTCAGATTGCTGCAGCCAACAAGAAAGCAGTATGGAGGTTCCTCCAAAAATTAAACGTGGATCCACCATACGACCCAGTGGTTCTCCCCCTAGGTATTTACTCATCTATTGGAAGAAGACAAAAACGCTAATTCAAAAAGATCTATACATTCCTATGTTAACTGCAGCATTAGTTATAACAGCCAAGATATCGAAGCAACCTAGGTGTCCATCAATAGGCGAATCGATAAAAAAGATGTTAATTACTTTTTGAAATGGAAGATTAGCCATAAAAAAGAATGAAATCTTATCATTTGCGACAACATGGATAGACCTGGAGGGTATTGTGCTCAGTGAAGTACGGCAGACAGAGAAAGACAAATACCACACGATTTCACTTGTACGTGGAATCTAGGGCACACAAAAACAGACTCATAGGAACAAGGATCAGAGTGATGGTTTCCAGAAGGGGGAGGGGGCAGGAGGGCGGATGAAAAATGTGAAGGGGACACGGTCAGCAACGTGGCAGGCGGTTTGCCCAGGGATGGGTGGTTACTGGACTCAGTGTGGCGGTCACAGTGTGAGGTGTAGAAACGTCAAATCACTGTATTCTTGTACACCTGAAACTGACTTGTGCACCAACGTGCACTTACATTAAAGATAAGCAGCAGCTCATCGTAGAGAAGTTTTGGTGATTTCTGGAGTGGAAATAATCGATGCTTTATAACAAAGTTATGGATAATGAAACAAATGCAGATTTTCTGGATTATTAACACAGCGATTTTGTGTGATTTTCTGAGATTTTCTGCCTTCATGCACGTCACTCCGTCTCCCCATCTCCTGATGCATATTAATGACTAACACTCCATAAAAATTTGTGGGAGACCTTTGTTGTAACAATACTCTTTGACAAATGCCATTTGACATGCAGGCCAACGTGGACATGTTATGTCCTTCTGATTCACTCACTGTTCGATACACGAAGACTCTGAGCTGCTTGCCTCCAATGGTCTCGAGCTTCTGCCCGTTGTACAGCTCATTGAGGCCGACTTTCACTTTCAATATGTGATTCTGCAGAATTAATTTCAGCAGGCGCTGGTCCATGCGGAGAGTATCATCTACAAATATGATTTTAAGAAGAAAAGATGATTTGATTTGGAAAGCATTCGAGTTTCTCCTGGGAGGAAACATTCATGAAAATGGTCAATTCTCTTTATCGATATTATGGATCCTACACTCGTGTCAGATGCGGGTCAATTAAATGCTCAGGGCAATTAATTCTATGTGCCAGTCGAAGCTCCATGAGCTAACCCATCACGTGACCAGCAGGCTCCATGCAGCCCACACAACGGGCTTCACCTCTGTGGGGGCCACGTACTTCACGGGGTCATTGGCACAAGTGAAACTCTAACACGGGCCGAGAGTTTTTCTGAGAATTTCATGTCAATCAATCACAGGAAAGGCTACTGAGGAATCATTTGTAGATTTATCTTTATTACTGAAGAAAAAAATCAAAGCACCCAACCTCTGAAAGGTGGGTCAATATTAACACATATGGACCTCATTATTACAAAGAGTAGAACATTTCTAGGAATTTGAATTTTTTATTAATCATTTCTATGTCACAATTTGGTATTTGGAAAATTATAAAGCAGGTTGTATTTGTTTTTATAATTATTAAATTGTGCCCCACGATTTAAATATATCTTTATAAAATCACTTTTCTGGAAATTGTAGCAGGTTACATTAATCTAAACACGTATTAATCTAAATACTAGGTAAAATGCTTATAATGATTGTTCATATCAGAATATGGAAGTGTATAATATTCTCTTGTTTTTATTTATTTATAATTTAACATCTTACTGTCAAATCCTGAGATGCAAAATATACCTATGTATTCCTCGCTATTTTGTGGGTATTGAATAGGAAAATGAAATTTACTTTTCTTAAGATCCATTATGTATGCTGGTAATATAGTTTTTATTCAGAGCGTAAGTGAATGTCCCTCATCACAAACTTTTACTCCATGTACACGATGACCTGTCACAATAAAATGCTTTGAAATGCAGGACGTTTTAATGGAAGTTATGTTGTGCTAACACTGTGTGGATACCATCACAAAAGCTAGTCAACACCGTGTAAAATACCTATCATTTCTTGTTGCAGACGATCGTGGGGAAGTGGAACAGTGCGACCACAGCGGGGGCAGGAGAGCAGGAGGGGCCGGGAGCACCTACCAGAGAACGCCTTGTTCACGGGGGCCAGCAGAGTGTACTCTCTGTCGGGCCGCAGAGAAGACGCCAGGCCTAACTGGGCCATGAGGTCCGTGAAAGTGGTCTGCTGATTCCCAGCCAGCTCGAGGACCTGTTTGGCTGTAAAATAAACCATCAGAGTGCCCCGAAGGCATCACTGCTGTCATCACCAACGTGAACTTGGTACATCAGTTTCTGGCTGTTTTCTAGAAGTTCTTTGCTGCACTGACACACACAGCTTCCCTTTGCAGGGTTCATGACCGCACAGCATTTCAGAGGGATGCTATCTTTCCGCCTTCTGGCGTGCCATTTTCTGTAATTCTCTATTGCTCGCCTCTCGACTGTACTTTTGTGACCACCATAACTGTTTCACTATTCAAACATGACTGGTTACATCTTCCCCGGTGTTTTTAAGGAACCTTTGGCACTGTGGGAACCTTATGAATATTAGCTATTCGAAACCCAGTGTTCCCTGCACGGGGTGCCAGGGCCCCGTAGGTTACCGACGGAGTGCCCAGCTCACTCCCCGTTTACTCTGTGCTTGTGTTCCATGTGCCATTCCTCACACTACATGCCCATCTTTCAGGCCCTACTCTGGAGGTGCCCTAACTGATAAACAAGAGGAAGCAGAATACGACACTGTCACTCACCAGCATCAGGAATGAGGACCTGATCGATCAAATGGATGACACCGTTGTTTGTGACAATGTCTTTTTTGTTCACCATTTTGATTCCATTCACTGTTATGCTGTCACCGTCGCATCCGATCTCAATGGTGTCCCCTTCCAGGGTCTCAAAGACTGCTCCCCCCGTGATGGCCTCTGAGCACTGGAGCGTGTTTAAGATGTGGTACTTCATGAGAGCTGGGGGACAGAGCAAAACGGGAACGTGTCCCTGTCAAGGGGAACGGTACTGGACCTTCAAAACACGTTTCACTGTGACAACAAGCGTTCCTTATAAAAACATAATACACACATCTATCTCAGGATCCGCCAAAGGCTTTCACTTTTTTTCCTAACAATCAAAGGTTTTTTAAATCTGTGCAAGTTCTTGGAATGTTTTTTCATCATCTATGCAACAGAGAAAGCTCAGCCCAGTAGATCAGTCGCATGCAATGATTTGTGTGATACTGAAAAACAATGTGTTAGATCAAGTCCCCACTGTTATGAGAAAGTAATTTCTGATGTGAAGGCCAAAACAACAAAAAAATGTTCCGTGCAGAAAGCCTGTAAAGCTGTCTGTCCCAGAACTCCCCAGCAGGACCCCACATTCACAGTCCTAACAAAATAGCTGTACACCATTTGTGAAAGGGTTAACAGAGGCTGCAAGAAGACAGACCATTCCCTAAAGACAACGTCTAGGACACAGCCAGAGAAAGACGATTCCTTCGAGAAATCTCCAGGGATCTGTGCCTCAGCTCTGTTACGTCCATACCTTCAAAATGTCTCATCTCAGATTGGTTTGTATTTCTCAAATGTAGTTTGGAATAGGCTGAGCAAGTGAAGTACACTAGTCACGATGTAAAGTCTACTTGAAAACAGGGAGACTGGAAAGAAGCCCAGTTTTGTATATCAATAATGGCCCAAGAGAACCATGCAATTTTCTCAGCTCAATTACATCTTATAGCATAAATTTAGAATTAAGAGCACTTCACAATATGTATACAATATTAAAATCTGGTCATCTAATATTTCTTTTCAATACTTGTTAATCCTTTTTAATGTGGCTATTTATGTCCTCGAAAGCAGTACGAAAATGTAATCTTTAGAGTATTACGATTTCCATTACTTTAATTATTAAATTATTTAATGACCCTGCACATTCTTTCCAGGACTTTGTGGCTTAAGATTTTTACGGTCCCTCTCACAACAGCCTTTGTCTCTGCTCATGGAAGCCGATGACATGGGCATGGTTCTCCTCTTGAAATCCGGGGAAGCTTCGCACAGGGGAACTGTTCTCCTACCTTCGGAAGCCACTTTGTCTCCCATGATCCTTTCCAGGACCCCTCGTGGAAGTCTCTCAAAAGCCTCGTTGGTGGGAGCAAAGAGGGTGAAGTGACCATCTCGTCCAAGGGCTTCCAGGATGTCAGACGTGATGGCGGCCGCCTGGAACAGAGATATGCTTTCAGAGGCAGGAGTGTCACGGACCCCAGCGCAGAGGACAGCACGCCTCGCCTGGGCTGACCGGGGAGCGTTGCTGCTCCAGAATACCACGGCAGTTTGCCCTGGTTACATCTTTCAGGCATTGCTCTTTGCAAGACCCACTAGGTCCTTCCCAACCGTCCTCACTCTGTGTCCTTAAAAATGACGATTCTGCCATGGTCCGTGGGAGTGCAGCAACACCTGGCCATCCATGTAACAACAAGACGGGCACATTCTAAATGCACTAAATATATGAGAGTCGGAGAACTAACCGTTCCTATCTATGCTGTCCACGTAAAGATTGTTTCATAGGAGGTGATTTCTTCTTCGTAAAATGAACACCTTTTTATTACCTTTCCGCCAGATTTGTGGGATAGCGTTTTATTGTTTGCACATTGGGACAGGGGAAGAGAAGGAAGTGCAGGGATCCGGGACACTCGGCTGTGGCTCCTCACACTCACCCTGAACGATGAGAGGTCGTCTTCAGCCTCAATGAAGTCTTGAATGGAGGTGCCAATTTGGGTGAGGACGCGGTCGATGACGTGCACCACGCCGTTTGTCGCGATCTGGTTCCCATGGATGATGCGCGCACAGTTCACAGTGACAACCTAGGAGTGTTTGGGAAAATCAAAGTGCAGGATCAGAGGTGTCCATCGGCCACGGAGATTGCGAGCCTATCCCCCACCTTTAAAAATTTCTGCTGGTGCCATGGGCGTGAAGGCAGGGGCGTTCTGAATGCAAACACTGGGACTGGGGACCCACGCTTTGCTATGTGTGAAAAATAAATAAGAGAAAACAGAGCCAGGAGAGAACACAAGTAGAGATACCCTGAACAAGGAAAGCGTAAGACAAAAGCCTTTTTTCATTTGAATTACTGCTTGTACTCTTCTTTCTTCTATAAAGATAGTAATCAACTTTCTAACGTAGAGCAATAACTTGCATACAAAGTCTCAACGGCCCTGAAATAAGTTCTGAGAGAGGAAAACTAACACTCGCTGCATAAACATAATGAGTCCTGCTCTAATGCTGCCCGAAATGTTGCCTCACCAGTGGCCCTTTCTGTGCCTGGACACTGTGCTGTTGGAGGAGCCCCACAAACCTGTAAGTTTCACACAAGGATTCTTATTAAACACGCAAGAGCCTACATCAGCACAGCAGCCAGAGGCTGAAGAGAAGGGTTCTCATTCCCTGATTACTCTTTGATAAATTCTCTGATAAGTTCTTCATTATTATTTTTCTCAGGTTATTGGGTTTTCAAACACATCGCTACTAAATGTCCTGCTTAGAACATCTATGTCTACTGCCAATTTCATTGATTCCTCACGATCACTCTAGTAGAAATCAATCGCTGAACCAATAATGCGCCTGCCCTGTGGTACAAACCGCACAGAGAGGCTGAGGGCGATGTTGCTCGGACAGGCACTGTTCCTCATGACACTTACCCCGTTGGGATAATGGTTAATGAAAAGTCCCAAATTGTTGTACATCGAAGGGACAATCATGCCGTTCTTTAAGTCCTTGGTTAACATTCTCTTATTGACCATGTGGCTGTGTAGAGCGTTCAGTAATTCAACATTCACATTGCTCTCCAAACCTCTGCGGATGTCCTAGGAAAAATGGATGTGACAGAAGATTATTTTATTGTGGCTCATCCTTAATCGTCTGGTAACTACACCATCTCTCCCCTCATTGCTTTCTCACTGCATTGCCTAGCCGGGCAGACAAAATTGGCATAACTTATTTTATATTATTTCAGTTGAGTGAGGAATTTTGCCAGTGCAGGTACTCAGTGAAGGGTCCTGAATCTGGTAGAGTGCGTGGGCATTTTTAGAGACAAAATAAAATTTCAAATACATATATTGATGAAATGACAGTCTTAATATAATGTTCAGGCTTAAGGGGATATCCAGTTATCAGACATTTAAGTTATAGTGAGAAATAGAACAAAAGGCATTCATTTGTTTACAATCCTTGAATTTAAACAAAGATTTTGTGTTTACTCAAAAACAAATTTAAGAATTCAAACACCCTGTGCCTTTTTCCTTATCCAGTGGCAAAGGGTACACAGAGCCATGGGAAGTGCAATGAAAAGCAGGGGGAAGTCTCTGCCTGAAGACCCTGGTCACTCACAGCAAGAAAGTAAACTTGGCAAGGTCAAGGACAGGAGGAGGAAACAGAGATGTCAGGGGTCAAACGAGGAAGGCCAGTGTTTGGAGGTTGGCAGACAGGCCTTGCGGGACGTGGGGATGGGAGGGGTGGGGTGACCGTCCAGGGCCAGCGGCTGAGCAGGATGAGCAGGAGAAGAGCAGAGGGGTCCCCCCTGCGGGGTTCGCACACACTTTTGTGCTTCTCAGATAAGCCTAAGAAGACATTCTGAAAAGTACGGGCAACAATAGCATGCACAGCTTTAAAGCCTGAGTAACGTGTGAAATGAATGGGCCGTGGGAAGCCACTGGAGGTGGTGTGGCCTGAGGGTAACTCTAAATAATTAGACTGGGCTTCAGGAAGGTTAGTAGGGTGGTAATACATGGCAGACATGAGGGAGAGGAGGGTAGCAAGAGTAGGAAACCCAGGATATGAGTGACTAACCACAGTTTGTAAAAACTGGACAGAGAGCAGGTAGGAATGACTCACAGTTTTCAAGTCTGAACACTGAGATTCCTACCGCCAATTGTAGGGAAAAAAGCCAGCAGAAAAATAACTGTTTATGGGGGAAAAAAATGGCATATGTTTCAGATACCTTTTTGTTTAAAGATACAAAGACGTATCCAAGGAGCCACATGAAGATAGATATTAAAAATACTCCCCCGGGGACCCAAGGGCAGCAAGTATCAGAAACACAGGTTTCAGGGTCTCCGCACCGAAGTGAGAGCTGACATCACCAGAGGTCTATGCAAAGAGCCAAGTCCAGTCCTGGCCAGACTTCCCTAAGACCCACCCTTCGGCAAGGAAGTCAGAACAGAAGGGCTGGTGGAGGTGAGGGCGGAGACAGCCAGGAGAGAGCGCTCCGTGCTGCAGGCGATTAGCCACACTGGGTGCAGCGCCTGCTGTCTGCCGGAGTCTGCCTACGGCTCACCTGCTACTAGGAGACTCTGGTGGCAACCATCAGTTCAGCTCCTCAGCAAGCAGGAAGCAGAAATAGATCCCCATGCCACTTTTACAGATTCGGAAATCTACTCACAATTTGGTGTGTGGTAAACACAGACTACTCACAACATCTCTGAAAACCAGACACATTGTCTGTCGCACTTCATTTAAATATTCGGAAATGTATTTATACATCTGTCAATCTCTGAACGGCCAATATTTCCACATATTCCGAACATAATAATTAAGTACATCTATATAACATAATGAATTTCAAATGTCACCAGGCTTCTTAACTTATCTTCCTATTGCATATATCAATTAAAATGACATTTACTTTCTCACAGCCCAGAAGAAAAGAGCAAAGTGGTAAAATTTAATGATAATAAGTGCTCGTGCAGCTCATCCTCAGTTTGCCTTTTCTTTTTCCGGCCACGAGGCGCTGGGGAGTAACTTCACTCATGGCCGCATTAAAATGACTTACTCCTTACCCCCCTTAGCTCACCCTTCCATGTGTCTTCGTGCATGCACAACACAAACATACAGAACTTCTATGAACTCCCAAGGCAACCAAGCAATGAAAATAAAGCAACAATCCCAGCCACAATAATCGTATTAACAAGAATGATGAATTACAGGGTCCAAGTTGTCCCAAGCGTCATTACTTGGCGCAAAGTATGTGAAGGACCCTCTCCCTTCGATCTCCTCCCTCAGCTTGGAGACGTCGGAATAGCGCTGCGTCGTGGTGGCTCCCACGATGCCCAGCGTGCCGTAAACGTGGTCAATGGGCATCACTGACAGAGCAGAGAAAGGGGGCAGCGTTAGGGTTTTATTTCAGCAACGGTATTTCACAGTCATTTCAACTTCACACGAACGTCCGCGGTACACGGAACTGATCACGTCAGCAATAACACTCTGTGGGTCACCCACTGGACATGGAAGTGACCTCCTGACGCTAAATAATGAAATACTTGAAAAATATTACCTGACCTACCTTTGTGTAGGTCCCTGTGAGGAAAATGAATTTTAAATGATCATCCTGGTCTAACTTTGAGTCTGTTCAGGTGCCTTCAATGCCAATAATAAAAATACTCAGCTATAATTACCAGTAACTATTTCTGATTATTTCATGGCAAAGGTAACACTTTCAGTCGTGTTGCCTTAAAGTTCCTAATATTTCCTAAAGTACAATATTTTAGGTATAGGAATATAATTTTTATAGACTTGGCTCCTGGAAAGCACATGTAGACCTGCTTCTTTTAATCATCATTTTAGGAAGAAGATAAGTCAAAGTATCTAGCATGTCTAGAGTAGTTCTCTTGAGTCTCCAGAAGAAAGATTAATGTATGAATGTCTACCTTAAGATTGGTGCGGCCGACTTGTTTTTATAACTCTATCATTTTCTAAAGTAAGTCTGGTTCGTACAACAGCCTTGGACAAGTGATTATCACATTTGTGACTATAATAAGACTAGGTGGCACCATTAATATATTAAATTATAAAACCAGGAATTAAAAAGATCCCAATAGGACGGGGAAAGTGAGTCAAAATTCCCAGGTTTTGTGTAGTACAGCAAGGTTCCGTGCAAGGCCCGTGCTTACGCGGGAAACACAAACCCCAGAGGAAGACCTGTCTCGAGATTGTTTGTGTAAAGAAGGCCTGTGATCTATTTTAACTGATTGCACATTCAGTTCTGAGCTGATACGACATGATAACTAATTATAGTAGCCGAAGTTCAGGGCCCCTGAAGTGAGTTATTTGTCTGCATTTTCTCTCAGCTGCTGGGCCCCACGTGACTTATAAACTCCCGTCCAGGATCACAGTCAGACAAAGATGACTGGACTGGAGGCTTCTATGGGCTGGTGTCCACGCCAGTGAGAGACCCAAAGGCTATGCAACCTCAGAGGAAGTGGGTGGGCTTCCCCCTTCCCTAGACAAGAGGAGCTTCTGGTGGGAGGAGAGGGTGGCCAGAGGAGGGTGTGACGGTCGGTATTGACGGTCAGAAGAGCTGTCATTTCAAAGAGGAAAGAGATGAGCTATTTGTTTCTTGAGTTGGCAAAGTTTTAGGAAACCAGCTTTCAATAGGAGGACCATTGAAACCAGAGCTGTCTGATTAGAAAAGATGGTGCTTTGCCAAGTTGCCAGGTACCTGTTTCTAGACAAGTTCAAAGGGAAGGATTTGGTGGAGGGAAGTTTTGTTCTTGAAG
Organism: Macrotus californicus; assembly: GCA_007922815.1. Taxonomy (NCBI): domain Eukaryota; kingdom Metazoa; phylum Chordata; class Mammalia; order Chiroptera; family Phyllostomidae; genus Macrotus; species Macrotus californicus. Next base: position 15,106 of record VMDR010008325.1, on the reverse strand, counting down.
GAAAGTTGAATTAATTTAGCTGAAGCTTCTGTTGCACTGTCCAGAATTCAGTGCATGCAAAGCATGTCTTATTGCTTTATCGCCATGAGAAATTCATGATTAACATAAATATTAATGTAGGGGGTACAGCTGAGACTTATCATGATGCTACACACACACACAGCCAACTTCCCTACAGGCTTCCTCAGCCTGTTTTCCTCACACACGGCAGGCTCCCTGTCTCACTCAGCAACTGCAGCTTTACCTGCTGGGCAGCCTTGCATGCCCTCCATTTTCATGTACCCAGGGCAACACTCATAGAGCACGGTCCTGCAGGTCGGAAGAAAACCACGGTTAAAACGGAGACTGGACTTGGGGTGATGAGCACACAGTGCACGTGCTGCGGAACTCTCCTCACTGCCCCCAGATTTCCAAAGCAATTGTTCGCCTAGAAGACAGACATTTCTGTCAACTGATACTATAAAGTCCTAAACGTGTCATTGGAAATTTTAGCACCTGCCAGTAGATGGACATCAGGCATTCTTCCTGTCAAAATTATCAGTTTCTTTGGTTATTTGAAACTAGTAGCTAGCATTTACATTTATTCCCGAGCCCAGATGTAAATGTGCTTATGGAAAAAAATGAAGCTACTCTGGGGAAAATACGCTAATATAATTAAACAAAGGAGACATTGTTATATTTCTGGTAAAAAGCCAGGCTTCAAAACAGAAAAAAAATTTTAATGGAAAGTAAAGAAGAATCTTGGCATATGCTTGGTACAAGCCCTGGCACAAGCCCTGGCACCTCTAATATATTTATATGGTTAATATAAGATTATATAACACGCCTTCACTTCCAGGGAGAATACAATAAAGATTTCCTCTAAATATGTCAGAGAACAGGTCCTTTCTCATGTAGTGACTGTGCATCCCAAAGATGCCTCATGCTAACCAAGAATAGAAAGAAGAAAGGTATTTGAATCCAGAGCCTGGGAGTTCACAGCTGGGGCCTGTCGTGCATCCTGGCCAAGTTCATCGCCAATGCCGACTTGTAATTGTGACTGTAAATATATGAATGACTCACGAGTCTACCTGATGTCTGCAAATGAATGGGAATAGTGTCCAGGTCAGAAAGTAGCATCAGCTGAAACTCTGTGAAGCCAATGAGCAGGAATGGCTAGCCACATTCTGCGGGGTCCTGCATGGGTTTACCACGGGGTCTTGCATACGTGACTCTTATTTAGAAATAAAAATAACCCTGCACATCTCAACTGGGCATCTGCTCACCACTCCTTTCCCCGCCTGCATATTCCCATTTGTTTAAAATAGTTAAAATACAAGGACAATTGACACCATGAGTTATTTAACAATGTCACATTTGTCCATTCAATTTACCTTCAGCAACTCTGTAAGTATGAAACCCATATTTCACCAGTAAGAGAAATGAAGACTCCAAGAGGTGAAATGACTCTGTACTTACTATTTGTGCTAATGTTTTAAACCTAAGAATAGGTTTCTGACAACCCTCTGACCCTCCCACCATATTTAGAGTAACCGATGTTCAACGGTGACGTGCTAAGCAGGTCTCCCCTGCCCACCCCCACACCCAGCCTGTCCAGGGGGTCCTCACTGCAGGCAGTGCCCAAGTTAATGGGAAGCAAGGAGTCATGCCACTGTTTTCTTGGCTGGGAGGGTCATCACCAATGGGACTTACTCTATGACTCAGCTCTGTCATTTCAGAAGGAAGAATTGGGACCACGTGAGCAGTTCTCAATGTTTATATGCCCAGGGTTCTATTTTTTCTGCTAATACTTATTAATAATAATTATTAATAATACTTAAACCAATAAGCATGTCTATCAAGTAATAAAACATGGTTTCCAATTGTAAGTTAATCAGTGAAATCTACAACTAAGTTAAAGAGTAATTGTCTTTTTTACTCCTGAAATAGTAAGTACCGTGGTGGGCTTTGTGGACCCCTGGGAATCTGGCGGTTTGGAATAGAATGGCTGAATTAAATAAAGAGATGAAATTCAAATCCTTTGCAACTTGAAATCTGATGAAAACTCTGCCATCAGTTGGAGTACTTTAGATAATCTCCAAACGACTGTAGGGAAACATTTATTTGTGCCTCAGAACCCCCGATACTTCAGATCATTTTGTTCTTCTGGCATAAAGGGTGAGTAGAAATGACATAGTCCGCCCTGGCTGGTGTGGCTTGGTGGTCTGAGCACCAATCTGCAAACCGAAAGGTTGCTGGTTCAATTCCCAGTCAAGGTACATGTCTGGGTTGCGGGCCAGGTCCCTGGTTGGGACACACAACAGGCACCCAATTGGTGTTTCTTTCCCTCTCTTTCTCCCTCCGTTCTCTTCTATCTAAAAATAAATAAATAAAATCTTTTTTAAAAAAGAAATAAATGACCTAGTCCACTCTACACCACGTCGCTCTGCCTGTGATGTGCCACGTTTGGACCTCCTGATACTGGTTCAGGAGTGAGAGTCCCCCCAGCACATGGAGAAATCCAGGCAGAATTCCATCTGATTCGTGTGTGTGACCCATTCTTAAAAGAAAAAAAAAAAAAACCTTAGGGAATATTTTCAAGAAAAATGCAGCGCATGCCCCAGGGAAGGCACCTGGGGAAAAAAGGTGAGACTCACGTTTTCTTCCCGCAGATGGCCCCCTGGTACCAGTTCCTGCAAGTGCTGAAGTATTTCTTTTTGGTGCCTAAAATCTGCTGAAGGGCACACACATTGGGGCTTGAACGACAGGAGAGAAGAGAGTTATATTCCAAGGACAACTAGTTTTTTAAAATATTCACAGGTGAGACAGATAAAGAAACATAAGTGGACGTGCGGGTCTGGTTTTCGAGGACGTGAGTCTAGTCTCGCACAAACCCGATTTCTGCGATCCTACGCAATCCTACGGCGTCACTGAGGACACGAGAAGGAGGAGCACAGACCCTGAGAGCCAACTGCCCAGGCTCCGAAAGTTCGTCTAACAGGGTGATAAAGGCGGCCTCCAGTTCAACGCAGTTTCATTTTCATGCGTCTTTAGTACTTTTCATCGTAAGGAAGCCGTCGACCTTTGTAAGCTAAAGGTGGGCTCATTTCGGGGTGGGGGAGCCTTTAGGGCTCCCCGGAACCGTGAGAGGTCAGGGAGCAGAAGGGACCGGCTGTACTATCGCCCACACAATGGTGTCTGTAATGCAGACACTGCTATACTCTGTAATTTTCGGGTGAGTCATCACACAGGTAAGTGAGGGTAACATTCAATAACATGGCTGTACAAAGGAAAATTTAGTTTTTGAATGGAACTAATAGATCAGAACATCCTATGCCAGAACTTTAGGTGTTTTTTTCTTCTTAAAGAGACAGAAGTCTTATTTGCCCTGTAAGGCAAGGAGCTTTTAAGCATTATGAAAAAGCCTTGTAAGACACAGGAGGAAGTGCCAAGATCCCTTTGAAAACGCAATGTGGTTAAGACACTAAATTAGGGCATAACTTTTAAAATACTAAATTGTAGTTGAATTTTTCCTAAGCAGTATAAACTGTTTTTCATTTTTTACTGAATCCAAAATTTAAAAGCCTCTTAAGTGTTTAAAACAAGTCAGAGAACTACATTTCCAATTACTTAATATTTATACAGAACTTAAATAAGAATTTCCCTCGCATCACGTGAGATCTCAATATCATTTACCTAACGAGAGCCTCTAACCAAGATGCTTTGGTCTGAAAGACCTCATCCCAGCTTTTTGGGGAACAAAATAAAAGCACAAGTCAACTGTACCCTAAAGAAATGGCCTGTTAAATGTTCATTAGATTAGAACAATATAACGTTTCCTAGAAAGCAATCATTCACAAGCTATTCTGCGAGGGATTCTTAAAGTTCAAAACACAGACAAGAGTCACGGAATACTCAGGGCTTCCTTTTTCCTATTCCATTAGCATTAGGAGAAACCACCTAGGTACACTTGTCCAGACCATAGTTGAAGGGGGGCAAAAAGAAAGCTCTTCAGCCCCCCACTTACCCCTGATCCCGGGCCCTGATCCGGCTGTGAGCCAAGATCTTGTCATAGTGGCCGTTGGCGTTTGCAGGGTTAACCGCCAGCAGCAGCAGCAGAGCAAGTGCGGGTAGGAAAGGAGTCATCTTCAGCCTCTGCCGTGAAGCAGTGCGGAGAGGACTGGCAGCTTGGCGTTTATATACATGCCGGAGCCGTGGGAGGGAGTCTGAGCAGAGAACGCCCGCCAGTCGCCAGCTGAAGCCTGCTGGCTTAGGACTACTGAGCACATGGAGCCTCTTTCTGACTCATTAGGAAGAAGATACTTCCATTGAGATTATTTCTACTTCTCTTTATTGCTAGTACCTAACTCATTGTATGTTCCTATTTCAATGTTATTCTGTGGTAAAAGTTAGAGGGACCTTTCGATGAAACATAATTTCCTTGGGGTCGGAAGGAATAGTCTGCGACTCACCTCTTTCAGGGTCCGTGTCCCTGTGCTGGATTACATCATTGTTTGATCTTGTCATCTCTTGTCACATTCAGTTTACATCGGAAGTGAAAAGTTACTGTTTTTTTCACCAGAAAACAAAGGAAGTTATAAATCTGACAAAGGAGCAAAGGCTGTTGATTCAAAACAGCTGTTGAGTGGATTGAACGCTCCCCTTGCAATCCATCCCACTGAGGAGGTCCCTCCTGCTGCAGTCCCTTCTTTTAATATCAAGGAGCAGACAGAGTTAACATAATCCACTTCTGGCAAGTTTCCCTAACTCTCGAAACAAAGCAGAGAAGGAAAACGTTGGGGCTTGACTGTTTATTCATCGCATTCTTCCCCTGCCCCTGGAAATCTGGAGGCAGCACACCCTCCGATAAGCCCTGGACTGAAGCACCCCCTATTGGAAAAGGGCGTTACTGACACGGCTGTAGCAGGCTATTGAAACACAGACTAGGAAACAGGGGCATTGCCAGAATTAGTCTCCTGACTTTATCAGGAGTAACTACAGGCTGTTAGTGTTTCCCTCTGCAATTCCTTGCCAAGGGGTGTGCATTCTCGCCACTGCACGCAGGATAGGTAGGCCAAATCTTCAGAACATTTTGAGTAAAAGAAATCTTCATTTCAGAAGCTGACCACGAGCTAAAATGATAACCGCCACGAGTCTCCTTGAATAAACAGGTCACACACTACCCTAAAGTCAAAGTGTATGTAATTCAAAAATTTCTGGTGGCAAAGGGCTTCCGCTGTAAAAGCACGTCTGTTTTGCATCGCCACTGGCGATATCGAGAAATTATACACCGGACCTCCATGCTGCCCAGTCGGAAGGGCTGTCAGGGGAGGCTGGACTGGACCAGAGAGAATTCCACCTATCAGGAGAACCATATTGAGTTCGTTACAGGTAATACGTAATTCTCCAACTTGCTGCTCGTTTGTTAAGAAAGTGTGCAATGAAACGATCCATTCCAAGATGTGATTCAGCTGCTTCTTCTCAGTTTGCAAAGTTGGGTCACCAGGTACAGAAAATAAAACAGTAATTCAAACAGAGAGGTGAAGCCCTGGCCCGTCACTCAGTTGGTTTGAGTGACAACAAAGGTTGTGGGTTCAATTCCTAGTCAGGGCACATACCTAGGCTGTGGGTTCAGTCCCTAGTAGGGGTGTGTATGGGAGGCAACAGATGGGTGGATGTTTCTCTCTCACATCGCTGTTTCTGCCCCCTCTCCTTTTCTTCTCTCTCTAAAACCAATAAATATGTCCTAGGGTGAGGATTTAAAAAAAAAGGCAGAGATGAAGAGAAGATGTCACTAAAGGTAAATTATATTCTTTGCCTTGTGGGAAGAAGAGAATCAACCTATTATTTTTATTTCTGTGGATGAAATTTTCTAACTCACCTGTGTGTTGCAGGCATGCTTTTTATAGTAGATTTCCATTATTCTTATGTTGTGCAACGAGCAGGGGATTAGCAATTGCTCATCGAGTAGGACGAAAAGGCTTAAGAAAATAATTTGTACTTAATATCAGCAAATTATCTGTTGGAACACTATCGATAACATAGTTATATAAAGTCTTCAATTCTAGACTGGTTAGACATTATAATGTAGATTACTTGTTTTGTTAAGACCTAACAACAGAATTTTGGAACTACAGAAAAATAAGTCAAACTTAAAATAGAGAAGTCCCACGAATGTCACCACCATGAATAGTAACTGACTCTGTGCTGGCGTGCTCACTACTGTTGTGCAGCCCTTTTATATTTTAGACGTGTGACTGTTCGTAAGTGTTGGTGTAATGAATCTGCCCAAATCCAGTGTGGTTTGATTGTTGGATAATATGCATTAAAAGTAAAAGAGCTTTTAGATACAGCCCAGAGTAGCCACAGAGAAACGTAATGATGATTGTAAGAGTGAAGGAAGAATCAGGAATTTCCTGACATGTCTCCCACTTTCTTAATAGTGCCTGGGATGCATTGAACACACATTGATCACTTTCAAGAAAACGGTGGCCCGTTGTTCCTTGTGGCCATGGTTTTATTCTTCAGTGAAAGGACAAGCAATCGCCTAAGATGAGCAGCAAAGGTGGGCTGCCGCTTTCCGATAGGAGATGGGGGGCCGGCTTTGGTGAAAAGCAGGAGACGGTACACCCAGGAAACAGACATTGCCTCCGTCTTTCTTTTCAGAGTGTCAAACAGGGTGCCTTCTCCACATCCATGAGCACCTCCTTAGGACCTTAGTCCCCAGGGACTTCCGCAAGTGCTAGCGCTCAACCCACATCCATGTGCCAGACAGTAACGGCACCCAGGGGGACCCTGAAAACGAGGTTGGGGCGCGCCTGCAAGCTCCGCACACATTTAGAGTTGGAGAATCTTCCGACAGGAGGAACATTTTGGGGTAGATGTAAAAACATTTTAAAGTGTGGCATCTTAAAAGGCTGAGCCCAGCCCAGATATGTGGGAACAGTGGGAACAAGTCAAAGCACGTACTTAGGCAGAACCCAGGCTTCAGGGAGGCTCACCCTTGAATCCGTCCATGGCTGACAGCATGGGGTGGAAGAGGGAAAGAATGGCAAGTTCCAGAGAACAGGGAGAAACAATGGTCTGAGTTGTAGAGCAAAGAATGAAAAATCTCAAGAGGAATACAGTTCTCTCCTTCCAGACCACTCATCAAGTCTCTCTGCACACCGAGCCCTCTTCTGCTTCATGAAAAGATCCTGCCCCTGGGTCAGCCACATAATTTTCTTGGTGTTTGAAGAAAGACCGAAGTCTTGGGACTTTCAGGGCTGAAAAGTCTGACCCGGAAATGTAAGTGATTAACGAAGAAGAAACCATTATGCAATCAGAGAAAATGCTGTGTCTAAAAGACAGACACAGGTGTCCAGCTATGCAGGTGCTGATTCGCCGGCCGCTCCCGAATGACCCCACAGAGCTGGTCAGTGAGCCTTTTCGCCTCCAGCGACTGGGAAGGCACTAAGATATGATGTCACCAGCAGGCAGCCAACATCAGACTTACCCTATGCTGTGTAGCACTAGGCAGGGCCCATGGATTGAAAAACCCCGGACACTCAAGCCAAGTTCAGTTTTATAGAACAGAATATCCTTGGTTTTGTGTGATCCAGAGCGGTTATCTGCCCCCAGGCATCTAAGCCTCTGCTTGTTAACGTGTTATCCCACCATTTCACGGGGCCACTTTGCTTTCTTACTGGCCTGTGTGTGAACTGGGGTAAGGCCTTGAAGCTGAGGTCACACGTTCTTGGGGCAGCTGCACCCGGGAGCCCAGCCCCTCTGTCCCAGCCCTGCCTGGTTCCTGGGTTTGCCAGTGCTGGGAACTGAGGTCCTGACAGAGACCCTGTGATCTTTGGTCCCTTTCAGCGAGCGAAACGTCCTCTTAAAATTATTAGATTATGCTGGGCTGAGCCAACAGTAGAAGGAATTCAAATTGAACAAAACTTAAATTGTACAACTTTTCCCTTTATAAAAATTCATATGGCTAAAATACAACCAAATAACTATGACCCACTTCAAGAGATCAGAGGGTAGGGCTCAGAGATGCTGGTTGCTGACCCACCGGAGAGCCTGAAAAGGGCGGGACCTCCTGAGCCACCCTCGCAAACATATTCCTGCCTCTACCCCGGTAGCTCTTCCAGATACGCGCTGGCCTCCCAGAGCTAAGGTAATGAAATCATGTCGGAGAAATAAGTGACTAATGACCCCAAAGTGAGTAATCGATGATGCCTCTTTAATGTTCCTTCATTTAGAAGGAAAGCAGGAGGGATTTTTCAATAAATGTGGGTCGTGTGCTGTCAAGGACAGATCTTACGCTCCTCCGAAGTAACCATGGCAACTGTGTGTCCCTACCTGAGCCGGGTACTTTTGAAGTCTTAAGACTGGCTGCGCTTTAGCCAGCGTGGCTGATCAGCAGCACGGACTTGTCATTCTCCGGAGACATCTGGTGGAGAAAGCACAGGATACACTTCCAGACGCGCAGGCAACAGGGGCTGTTTTGATTCAAACACAGATACAAAATCATCTTAAACCCTTTACATGCCTATCCAAATGCTAAACAACTAAAGGTTAATAACTGTTTTTTATGCGAACGACTGTAAAGCGTCAGGCTCCCAGGAGGCCGGGCTCAGGAGGCGCTCTCAGCCGGAGCATCTTCGTGGAGCCCCTCCAGCCTGGGGGAGGGGGCCTCAGAGCAGCCCTGGTGGCCTGCTCCTACTTACAAGTCCGCTCAGCTCACTGTAGGGGGGCGGCACCTAGGCCCCACCCCTCCAAGGCAGAAGGATAAGGCCTTGGTGGTCGTGGCAGCATTTAGGCCTTGGGACTTGGGTGAACCTGGAAATGCTGCCGAGGTCCTCTGGCCCGTCACTGTCAGACTCTGCAGGCCGAAGTGTGAACCGCTCGTGGTAAATTGCCCCGCGGATCGCGCTTTCTCTTCCTATTTCTGGATTCCGTTGCTCTTTGGAATTGTGCAGCTCGGATTACACATAGTATAAAACACCTGTCCACACGGGCAGGGAATGTTTTGAGCTGAAAAGAAACAACTTTCAATAATGTAAGAAAATTTAGAGACTTTGAAAATCAGGACGCAGGAGTCTCGACGGGGCGACTCTGGTATTGGAGCCGCAGGTCAAAGTCTGACCTCTAGTGGTTGCGACTGAGTTTTAAACTGTAAATTGATCAGCGTTTTTTAAAGATGCACCTTTACAGAGTATTTTATGCTGTCTGATGTTATCACAAATGGTAGAAGTTTTTCCGTTTAAATTTTCAATTGTTCATTGCTAGTATATATCTATGAATAAAATTGATTTTGTATGTTGATCTTATATTATGCAACCTTGGATATTTTCTATACGCCTTATTGTTATCGATCTCTATCTAATTCCGCCTGCTCATAGAACACCCTATGTATAACTTCAACCTTTTGATATTCACTGTGACCTTTTATGATCCAACATACAGTCTGTCTTGGTAAATGTGCCATATCGATCATGAGAACTGTCAACAACATCGAATTGGTGGGTAGTGTTAATTCTTCAATGTCCTTAGAATTGTGGGATTACTTACATCTTTAACCACTATTGGGAAAGGAGTGTTGAGAACTGCTCTGCCTGGGCCCCCCAGGGCGGTATAATTGTCCACCCGGGAATTTATTTATTGGTATATTGAGACTGATGACCTGCGCTGTTACCAATAAATAAGAATCCAGCTTACCTGGTGCTCACAGCCAGGGGGGCTTCCAGTAGGAAGAGGGCTCACCAAGGATCTGGTTCGCAGGTGAGCACATGGGGGAGGGGGGCTGTGTTTGTGTTTGGGAGGTAGGACCAAGGGGTGAGCAGTTCCCCAAGAAGCTGCCCTGTTTGAAATCCCAGACAGCAGACCTGTGGCCTCTCCTGACAGGTCACCTGGGGAGTCTGGGGTGGGGAGAGGGGGAGACTAGCCTCTTGTCGATTTTTGCAAAATCTTTAACTCTTCTGATGTGTTTCTTCCTGCATTCAGTTCCTTCCATTTCAAGTATGCTGAAGCTCCACTATTGAGGACATTTTTAAAGGATTTTTCTGTCTACTTTATAAATAGACCCTTCGAGAATTATGAATTGTAAATCTTTAACTCTGATAATTATCCTTGTTATGAATTTTGCTTTCTTGTGATTAAATCAGCCACCCCAGCTTTCTGTAGACTTGTGTTTAAACAGCAGGTCTTTCTTCCCTTCTATCTTTCTCTATTTTTTACTTCCAGCTGCATTTAGATGTAATTCGCCTGGAACACTCTGAGTTTAAGGCGTGCAATCCCATGAGTCGCTGTCAAGTGTGAAAAAGTACCACCGGGAGGTCGGTCAGCCCATCCTCCACGGCACCCGATGCCCATTCGGTGGTCGCTCCGATGAGGACATTAGAGCCTCACCCTTGTGACCACTTTGAAGTAAACCCGGCCCTCTTATTAACTGCAGTCACCACGCGAGTCTGAACCCCCCAGAGCTTACTCATCTCAGAACCCACCGTGCCCCCGCGCCAACACCCCCTCCTTTGCCAGCCCTCGTTTCCTGGCAACCGCCCTTCTGCTCTCTATTGTGTGACGCTGATGTCTCCAGGTTCCATAGACGGGACATCACACAATGTTTGTCTTTCTCTACCTGACTTGCTTCACTTTGCACGGTGCTCTCTAGGTCCGTCCATATTGTTGCAAAGGACAAGGCTGACCTCTTTTCATGGCTGAGTAATATTCCACCATACTTGGTATATCACGGCCGCTTTCCCTCAAGTGTTTAATATTTTTACTCTTTACTTTTGTCACTGTCCCTTTAAATTTTAACAGTAAATATATATTTTTTATCTAACACAAAGGCTATAGAAAGGAATGAAAGAAGAACAATGAAGAGAAAATGATCTCCGCTAAGGGACAGACATGCTACGAATTTCGTAAGTTTACTTGGAGTTTTTCTTAATTTATCGTATCAGAATCTCATATCAAACAAAAAGAGGTAAGCTCATTTTTACCTTAAAAAATAACAGCTGATAGCAGAGGAAAGTTCTTCTCCTGCTTCTCAGAGAAAGCATACTTCAACAGATGAAATTCTTTAAAAAAAGAAAAAAGAAAAAGAAGAAGCCTTTCATCTGGTGGAACGTCAGGCCCCACCCAGCTCTGGAGGACTGGGAAGGAGGAAGACCTTGGAAAGCAGGGGAAGCACGACTGCTTTCCGAGAACACGCCCCAGCGGCACTTCCCAACTCAGCCTTCACACAGCTTTCTCGGTTTAGATCGAATGATTTGGGTCATTACCGTGCTAGAGGCTACACCCAACTCAACCCATCTTACCTTCCTATCTTTCAGCCATCTGAAGTTACATAATACTAATTTTTATTAAATTTGTTGTTCCACTACGCTTTACATTCAGTATTGTTCTGTGTTAGTTTCAGGCATACAGCCTAGTGGTTAGACAGTCAGGTACTTTACAAAGCGTTCCCCCTGATGATTCAAGTTCACACCTGGCTACTTACATAGTTATTACAGTTGACTTTATACCCCATGCTGTTCTTTGCACCCCTGTGGCTGTTCTGGAACCACCCATCTGTGTTTCTTAATCATTTCACCTTCTCCACCCAAAACCCTTCCCTCTGGCAGCTGTCAGTCAGTTCCCTGTATCCGTGAGTCTGCTGTATTTTGTTTGTGGATTTCGCTCTTTAGATCCCACGTGTACACAACAGGCTGTACCACTGTGTGGAGAAAACAGCGGCCCTAAGAATCATCTGATCAAACGGCTTCATTTACTCTGAACTCATCTCAGGACACGTTTGAGTTCTCAATATTTGACCTAGTCAAGATTTTTGCACGCTAACTTAATTAGAACCTGAAAGCATTTGTCCCAATGACCGAGAGAACAACAACAAAATCCAGCTGGGCTGTTTCACGCCAGAATCACCTGGCCAGGTGGTTCTCAGTCCTGGTTGCACATTGCTTGTTTTCCCGGAAGTGATTTGTTTTAGTTTCTGGGACGATGGTCAGGCTACCTGTGTCTCTAAGTCTCCTCTGGTCAGTGTGAAGCGCAGGTAGGGCCGAGGACCACCACTCCAGACACTCCATGTAATAGCGCTTAAAGCCCCCATGAGCTGGATGATGGCCAAAATAACCTCCTCCCTCAGTATAAAGTGCTCACATTTGTTAAAGTTTAACGCTGAATCTGTAGATAAGTCAAAAGTCAATTTTGGGGACTTTAATTACTAAAACTTTGTCAAAAATATTTTTATCTACCACATCCCGGGTTTGTCACTTGTCGTTACAATCTCAGGGGAGCTGAGGAAGTCACGCCTCAGGGAGCTGTGCAGCTCCCTTAATCTTTGAAAAGAAACCAAGCGACTTGTTTTGGCTTTACCAGCACATTAATTAAGAAATATTGTAATTAGGGTAATAATTTGGAAGAACGAAAATCAGGCATGTCAAACAATGCTAAAAATAAAATAAAAAATGAGCGTATTATTATTTTTGAATGTATCAGATTTTTAAGCTAGATGAACACATGCATATTTTCCTGATTACTAGCAAAAATTCAACAAGGCCCTTAGTTGAGAATGCAGTTTTGGGGAAATGTTAGGTTTCTAACTGGTGTGAATGTTAAGATGCCCAAAAACGCACTTGTGGCAAACGGAAGCTCTGAGAACCCATGGAAAAAGTGCCGTCTTGTGTTAAAGTCTGTCTTCTCTGTAAAGGAAAGTCTGCAAACGATCAGAGAAGTATCCAAAATGTTAGGGCTTGTATTTTGGGATACTCAGAACAAAAATCGACAATGTTCTTTGGCAAAAATAAAAAAAAATTAGGCAGAGAATTTGAATCGATATTCCTCTGAAGAAGACATGCAGAGATAAAACTGCTCGAAACTGCTGTCCGTCAGATGAATGCAAATGAAAACCCCCAGGAAATATCCCATCACCATCCCATCCCGGCTCAGAATGGTTTACCAACCAGACGAGAGGCGGCAAGTGCTGGGGAGGAGGTGGAGAAAGGGGACCCTCGTGCACTGCTGGTGGGAAAGCAGACTGGTCCAGCCCCTGGAAAGCAGTGTGGAGGTTCCTGAAAAAATTAAAAATGTAACCACCACGTGACGCAAAAATTCCAACCCAGGTATATGTCCAAATAAATGAAATCATTATCTCAAAAAGATGGTGGCAGCTGCGTGGTTATTGCATTATTCCATTATTCACAAGAGCCCAAACATGGAAACCACCTAAGTATCTCTAGACTGGTGGATGGATAAAGAATATGTATACATAGATAAAGAATGTACACAAACACATGTCTGTCTGGGAAAAGTCTAGCAATTGTTAACGTAATGAGAATGGTTTGCATGACATCAGTGTAACCTGGCAGCCAAGGAGTGGACTGGAATGTGCATGTGTGAACAATGATGACTTCACTGTACTAGTCAGTGGGGGTGGTAGACACCATTGAGTGAGTGTGTGTGCTGTGTGGTTGTCACATTCAAAATGAGCGAGTAGAGCAATGAATCTGCATCCAATTTTGCATTAAGTTTGAACATTCCTCTGTGGAAACTACTCACCTGATTCAGAAGGCTGCAGCTGTGGGCAACTGGTGATTGGCAGCTTCATCCCCACAACACGCCGCTCATGCATCACGTCTTGTGCGGAGATTTTTTGCAAAACATCAAATCAACCAGGTGACTCAGCCTCCCTACAGCCCAGATTTGGTGCCCTGTGACTTCTGACTTTTCCCAAAACCAAAATCACCTTTGAAAGGGAAAAGATTTCAGAACTTCAGTGAGATTCAGGAAAATATGACGGGGCAGCTGATGGTGGCTGGGAGAACTGTGTGAGGTCCCAAGGTGCCTACTTTGAAGGGGACTGAGGCATCACTGTCCTATGTACAGTGTTTCTTGTATCCTGTATCTTCTTTAATAAATGTCTCTATTTTTCACATGACATGGGGGGATACCTTCTGGACTGACCTCATATTATTCAAGTATATTAGGATGATATTCAGTAATTTTTCACATTTGTTTATAAATAAATATAAATTGAGTTTTAAAAATCCCTTTTTAGTATTTTGTCTAGAAAGGGTTTTTTGTTGTTGTTGTTTGTTTATTTGTTTGTTGGCTGCAGGAGACCTACACAGTTGGCACTGACTCACAAAAGTTCAGGAGCACCCGGCGGGGTGTACCCTCTGCATTTCCTGGAAATGCAGCAGCACTGTGTTCCTTGTTAACGGGTGAAGTAAACAGGCCAGTTAGCGCGGTGACTCTGAGGGCAAACCTTTACATAGCCTCTGAGGCTGCATTGAATTGCAGCCTAGGTGCTGTCCTCGAGGCCTCTGCAGGTCACATCTGCTTGCCCCTGTGGCACATCAAGGGAAAATGAATCCTGAATTTGGCAAGCTCAGTGCTGCTATTTCCATTGGGGAGCGTGTTACCATAGTAATCTATTCCCTGTGGCTTAGATAAGACTTATTTTGCTTAAGTGCTATTTTTATATTATTCAGAATGAAATAGAGATAAAACGTTAAAACGTTTTTGCCTCTGGCCTTAACTGCCATTCGGGCAGAAGGGCACAGGTAATCAATGTGTCTCGTCAGCGACATTCTTATGCTCTGCGCTGGCTCCTGGGGCTGCCGTCGCCAGGAAAGTGACCACATAAATGGGGACTGGGGTGTAGTCCCGTTTTCTTTTCTTTTCATTTGTGATTGTCCTGAGCAGGGGCAGAATGGACGCTACTCCCAAAATGTGGTCTGGATGGAGAGAGTAGGAGGGGGAGAGAGAGAGGGAGGGAGAGAGAGGGAGAGAGGGAGAGAGGGAGAGAGAGGGAGAGAGAGAGAGAAATATTCTGGCCTCTTCCAACTGCTCTCTTCCTTCTGTGGCATCTGTAAATTGGGTTCAGCCCGTATGTGTTTCCCACATTGTTGCGCCTTAAAGAACTTCCAAACACCTGACTTCATTCGATGCTCATAACTCAGAACATCAAGTGCTTGGACTGACTCCATGACGTTGCTAAGGTGGCTGGCTCTGGGTGAAGGTAAGTTAGAACAGGGCCTATAAGTGATGGGTTCTGAAGTCATCCTGATGCCTTCGGCTTCTCTCCCAGGTGGCCGGCACCTGAACATAAAACACCTTCCTTGACACCAGCTCCTCAAGTCTTGGC
>VMDR010008324.1:0-37030 GCA_007922815.1 Macrotus californicus | reverse complement strand
GGGGGGTATATGGGACAACTGTAATAACATAATCAATAAAACATAACAAATAAAAAAATACATAAAATAAAAAGAAGAATTTTAGGCCAATATCATTTGGAAAGAGGGACTCTCTGAGACTTTCTACATGAAGACATCCACAGATGAGAAAAACCTCTGTCAGACCACATTCCTCCATTTTCCTTTCAAAAAGCATAATCTCTGCAGATACAGATGACCAGTCGCCACCCTCTGCTCCTAGGGCAGACGAGATCCCAGTGGAACCAGGACAACGAGCTGACTTGGAAATGAAACTCGGCCCAGAATGTGGAGACAGGCTGGAATGAGGCCACAGCTGGTGGATTCCACTTGTCTTCTGGCTCTCAACTTGGGACGGCTACCAACTCAGTTCTTTTAAATTTAGTTTCCTCTTCCATATTCTTCACTAATGCAAATTTTTGAAGGAGAAATTGCTTTGGGGAAGCTAATAACAGCTGTAAAGATCTCTATTAACCATCTTTTATCAGCGAGATAAAGACCAGCTGTTTCACTAATTGCCCTTAACTGCTTGGGCTTGATTATTAATGAATGCCCTTGCCTTGAGTTCAAACAGCTTAATTAGCTAAAGTTAAGTGTTCCAAATAAATTTACTAACCTATGATAAGCTTTTCTTTAATAGGAAATGTGCAGTTCTTAATTAAATAGAATAATTTACAACTCCACATCTATTATAAGTAATGGTTGCCCAGTTACCATGTTACCTAATTAGGTGATATTGAAATTCCTCCAAAGGGGAACGGAGGCCACAGTTGAACATGCCCTTGCACAGACCAATTTGTTCTTAGCAGCCTATCAGCGATCAGCAGTGCGATGTCATGGGCAGATCATGGCATCAGGGTGGGATCTCCTCTGCCACTCAACAAGGCACCTGCTGCCTCACCTGGGAAATGGGGATCTAACTCCCTGCAGAGCCTACAGCAGGTAGATTGGACAGCATTTGCAATCATGTAAAGAAGAAAAAGACAAGTTAATACCCTCTTTAAACTCCTACAGGGTCACATCTTCATAGGCAAAATTATTCCCAGTGGGATTTGTCTGGGTAATGAGCACAAAAAGCATAATCGTGAGAAAAGCATCAGGCAAACCCAAACTGGGGAACTTTCTGCAGGATATCTCGAGGTCATAAAAATAGTAAAAAATTGTCACAGACCAGAGGTGATGGAGAATTGATGGTGATTAAATGCAATGTGATACCCTGGATTGGATCCTGAAACAGAAAGAGAACATTAATAGAAAAAATAGTGAAATCCAAATTGTCTGGAGTTTAGTTAATAGCATGGTGTCATTGTCTGCTTCTGACCTTTGATGGATATACTATGGTAATATCATGTTATTAAAGAGAAAAACTAGGGCAGGGGAGGGGAGCAGGATAATATAAGGGAACCCTCTGTACTATCTTTATAAACTTCTATAAATCTAAAATTATTCCTACATTTTTTTTAAAAACTGCTTGCCTGTTAGATAAGAGGAGCTTCAAAATAGGTTTGTCCAACCAATGGATAGGTAAAATGTAATATATCCATACAACAGAATATTATTCAGCCATAAAAAAAGAACGAAGTGCTGATACCTGATTCAACCTGGATGAACCTTAATAACATTATATGAAGTGAAAGAAGCTAGACATAAAAGGCCACATGTTACACGATTCCATTTATATGAAATGTCTAGTGGCTGGGGGTGGGACTGCTTAAGGGCCACTAAGATTTCTTTAGGGTGATGACAATGTTCTGGAACTAGACTGAGAAGATGGTTGCATGACATTACGAATGGACTAAATGTCACCAAACTGTACCCTTTAAAATGGTTCAAATATAACTTTATGAGTATTTACCACAGTAAAAAATTAAAATAAAAATTAAGCTTGTCACAATTAACGACCTAATTGGCACAACTTTAAAGACCTTTCCTTGAGTTTTTCATTGTGAAACCTCACTTTTTGTTACAGGACAGTCTTGAGTACCTCTCAGCATGTTCTAGCAGGTAGCTGTGCTACTGTCTGGTGGGAAAGACACAAGACTAACAGACACTGGTTCTGGGCAGGCCACATCATGGAGTCCAGTCCTTTCCATTGAACAGCTGGCTGTTCCTTAGTGAGCAAGTAATGTGCACCATCTGCAGGTCCCTGGCTGAAAATTTGAATTTGTTTAAGAACTATGCTGTATCTAAGCAGGAGTGTCCAACCTCCAGCCTGTAAGCCTCATGAGGCTCAGGATATCTATGAATGCAGCCTAACACAAAATCATAAATTTACTTTCAATATTATGAGATTTGTGTGTGTGTGTGTGTGTGTGTGTGTGTGTGTGTGTGATTACATGTCACAATATATTTAATGTGTGGCCCAAGACAACTCTTCCAATGTGGCCCAGAGACGCCAAAATGTTGGGCACTCCTAGAAATGTTCTTTGTCCCCAAAGTCTCTCTTAGTTTAAGAATTCATGCCTGTTTGTTTTTCACATTTCTGTAAAAGTTAAGGAAAACCTTGCTCATCAGAGTATCCAGTAAGGTCAAGAAAAATGGTGATTGGTTCTGGCCAAGATGGTGATATAGGTAAATACATTACCTCCTCCCACAACCACATCAAAATTACAACTACAGAAAAAACATCATTCAGAACTGCCTCAAGTCCAACTGAACAGAAGTCCTGCAACTAAGAATATAAAGAAAAAGACATCAAGACTGGTAGGAGGGGCAGAGACTCAGAATGGGATGGTCCTACACCCACATGCGGTGGATAAAAATTGGGAGGGATATGTTGGCTGTGGAGGTCCCCCTGAGGAGCAATGGGTCCCAGCCTCCCACCAGCCCCAGGTTCCAGTGCCAGGAAGAGAAGTCCCCATAACTTCTGGCTATAAAAACCAGTAGAGACTGTGGCTGAGTCAGATGGAGTGCTTCTGGGGTCCCAGGCATTCTTCTTCAAGGACCTGTGAATGGACTAACTCAGATTCACTCACTTTGAGCTCCAGAGCTGAGGCAGCAGCTCAAAGGGCACCAGGGACATACGGGGAAGAACTGAAGTGTCTGGCATCAGGGTGAGAGCTGGAGGGGCAGCTTTCTCACTGACAGAAGTGCTGGCAGAGGCCATTGTTCCTTAGAGGGACCCTCCCCCACAGAGCCAGCAGGTGGCACCGTGTCTGACTCTCCATCAACATGGCTAACACTATTTGCCCCACCCTGATGATTCCCTAAGACCCTATCCCACTCAATTTGCAGGCCTAATCAAGCTGTTTCCAGAGGCTTTTCCATACAAATGGTCTACCTTGGCTCATGCTTCAGACTTTCCTAAAATCTCTCAAACTAGCAAGCAGCATCTGGCCTCAACGTGTCCTATACCTCTTGCTAAGTGGCCCCAAACCCAGCACTAGCAGAAACTGGCCTTGGTTCACAACTTGGCCTCTCCTGGGAACCTCCAAGCCCACCACAAGACACAGCCATCTGCAGACTGCTTTGTAGCTCATGCCAGGTGGCCCCAGGCAGAACACAGGTGGTGGTTGACCTTGGGCTGCACCTCCCGGGAGGCCCCAGAACCAATACATTCAGTGGACAGCTTCAGATCATGTCAAAGCACCACCCAACCACTTCCACAAGCAACACACTCAAGGGATGGACTCAGTAGGCACCAGAGACGTACTGAAGTAAGTCCTGCTCCATAGTGTCAGCCCCTGCACAGTTGATCCTCCACAGTGGTCATAACCAGTACTTGCAGCCAATTGGCCTGGGGGTAAATCCCTCCCATAAACATGCCAAGAACAATCAAGGCTCAATTACAACAGAAGGGTGTACAATGCCAACACAGGCAGTGTGGGAAGGTACACCTGAAGTGCCCAGCTCAGGTGAATGGGGCACCTGTGCCACTGGATCCTACAGGACATCTATTATATTAAGCCACTATACCAAGCCTGGGAGAGGTTGTAGCTCTACCTAATACATAGAAACAAACACAGATTACCAAAATGAGGAGACAAAGAAACATGTCCCAAATGAAAGAATAGAACAAAACTCCAGAAACAGAACTAAACAAAATGGAGCAAGCAATTCACTAGATGCAGATTCAAAACACTGGTTATAAGGATGCTCAAGGAACTTAGGGGAAGAGTAGATGGACTTAGTGAGAACTTCAACAACATAAAAAAGGACATAGAAACCATTAAAAAGAACCAATCAGAAATAAGTTAAGTATATACTAACTGAAATGAAGGATAATTTATAGGGAATCAAGAGTAGAGTAGATGAAGCCGAGAATCAAGTCAGTTGTTTAGAATATAAGGAAGCAAAAAATACCCAATCAGAAAAGAAAAAAAAAAGAATCCAAAAAATGAGGATAGTGTAAAGAACCTCTGGAACAACTTCAAGCATACCAACATTTGCATCATGAGGGTGCCAGAAGGAGAAGAGAGAGAGCAAGGAGTTTAAATCCTATTTGAAAAAATAATGATGGAAAACCTCCTTAACCTGCTGAAGAAAACAGACGTACAAGTCCAGGAAGCACAGAAAATCCCAAACAAATGAACCCAAAGAGAGGCCCACACCAAGATACATGATAATTAAAATGCCAAAGTTTAAACACAAAGGGAGAATCTTAAAAGCAGCAAGAGAAAAGCAATTAGTTACCTAAAAAGGAGTTCCCATAAAACTGTTAGCTGATTTCTCAAAAGAAATTTTGCAGGCTAGAAAGGATTGGTAAGAAATATTCAAAGTAAGGAAAAGCAAGAACCTACAACCAGTATCACTCTACCCAGCAAAGCTATCATTTAGAATCAAAGGACATATAAAGAGCTTCCCAGAGAAGAAAAAGGTAATGAAATTCATCACCACCAAACCAGTATTACATAACCTATTAAAGGGTGTTCTGGAAGAAGAAAAGAAAGAGGAGGAGGAGAGGAAGAATAAAAAATACAAGCAACAAAATGGCAATAAATACATGTCTATCAACAATTGAGTCTAAAAAGCAAAATAAACAAACAAGCAGAACAGAAACAGAGACATTTTGATGGTTGCCAGATGGGAGTTGAGGGTTGAGAGAATGGATAAAAAGGGTGAAGGGATTAAGAAGTACAAATTGGTTGTTACAGAATAGTCATGGGGATATAAAGTACAGCATAGGCACAATTTACAATAGCCAAGTGCTGGAAGCATCCTAAGTGCCCATCGGTCAATGAGTGGATCAAAAAACTGTGGTACATTTACACAATGGAATTCTACGCAGCAGAGAGAAGGAAGGAACTCCTACCCTTTGCAACAGCATGGATGGAACTAGAGAGCATTATGCTAAGTGAAATAAGCCAGGCGGTGAGGGAAAAATACCACATGATCTCACCTTTAACTGGAACATAATCAACAAAAGAAAACAGCAAACAAAATACAACCAGGGACATTGAAATTAAGAACAATCTAACAATGGCCAGAGGAGAAGGGGGAGGGAACAGTGCAGGGAAGGGTTTCCAGGAAACACTATGAGGGACACATGGACATAACCAAGGGGGAGGGTGGGAGCAAGGGAGAGAGGTGGGATTGGCTGGGGTGGGGGGGAGTGGTGGGGGAGTGAAGATGCAGACAACTGTAAATGAACAACAATAAAGTAATTTAAAAAAATAAAGTACACCCTGGCTGGTGTAGCTCAGTGGATTGAGCGTGGGCTGTGAACCAGAGGGTCGCCAGTTCACTTCCCAGTCAGGGCACATGCCTGGGTTGCGGGCCAGGTCCCCAGTGGGGGCCAAGTGAGAGGCAGCCACACATTGATGTTTCTCTCCCTCTCTTTCTCCCTCCCTTCCCCTCTCTCTAAAAATAAATGAATAAAATCTTAAAAATAAATAAAAATAAATAAATAAATAAATAAAGTACAGCATAGGGAATATAGTCAGTAATATTCTACTAACTATGTATAGTGTCAGAGGGGTACAAAATTTATCAGATCACTTAGTAAATTATATAATGTCTAATCTTTGGGTTGCACACCTGAAACTAACATAATATTATATGTCAACTATAATTGA
Source organism: Macrotus californicus (assembly GCA_007922815.1). Classification (NCBI taxonomy): domain Eukaryota; kingdom Metazoa; phylum Chordata; class Mammalia; order Chiroptera; family Phyllostomidae; genus Macrotus; species Macrotus californicus. Next base: position 30,998 of record VMDR010008324.1, on the reverse strand, counting down.
AAAATAAAAAAACAATTTTTTTTTAAAAAGAAAAATGATGATTGGATGTTGTCATAGGTCCGTCATTTCTGCATAGGTCCCAGAATATCTTACCCCAACCCACATCACCACATCACTCCTCACAGTGGTGACTTGGTCATGTTTGAAGGCGCTCAGCTATAAATCTCTTATAAAACCCACTGAGATTTATCTCGTCCTGGTGCAAGGACAGCTCCTGGGCTCCAGGAGAACCCCACTGCAGGCAGAAGACAGGAATCAGGGAACAAAGAGACAGTGAAACCCCTTCTTGTGTCTATACTGGATTAAATAGTCTTGTCCAAAATTCATGTCCACCCAGAATCTCAGCATGTGACCCTATTTGGAACTAGGATCTTTGCAGATGTAATTAGTTAAGTCAGGATGTCACACTGGAAGAAGGTGGGCCCTAAATCCACTGGCTGGTGTCCTTGTAAGAGAGAGATTTGAACACTGAGACATGGGTGGGGCATGTCACAGATGATAGAGGCAGAGATTAGAGTGACGAATTTACAACCCAAAGAACTCAAAGGATTGCTGGCAACCACCAGGAGTGGAGAAGAGGCAAGGAAGGATCGTCCCCAAAAATCTTCAGAGGCAGAATGGCCCTGCACAGGCCTTGATTTCCAACCTTTCGCCTCCAGAATAGAGAGAATAAATTTCTATTGTTTTAGGCCTTCAGTTTGTGGTAGTTTTCTGCAGCAGCCCTTGCAAGCAAACAAATACAGGGTGTATATCCTATGTGCCTGGCCTGGGCTCAATTCAAAGGAACCCAAGGGTCGTGTGGCCCTGAGAGAATACACATCTTCAATTTTAGCACACCCCCACAACAGTATTTTTAAGCTCATGTGGGTAAAATGCAAGAGGAGGGTGATTGGGCCAAAGAGTCATACTTTGAACTTGATCATGGTTGAGGAATGTGAATCCAGTAATACCCAGACAGACCTAAAGCATCCGGGCAGCATGGTTTTAATAGTTCACCTGGAAGGACACCAGCCATTAATTAGGGTAGTTATTATTATCCCTGTCTAATAGCTGAAACCATATTAGGCCTAGTACAGTAAAATTATTTGCTCAAAATCACATCACTATTACAAGTATCATTTGCACGTTATAGTAAATCCCACCATCGCATATTTGGGCAGAGCCTTGAACATTTTCAAAAGGAGCTTTTGCATCATCTTGGGAAATCCTCACAGGAATCTGGGACAAAAATACTGTGGGAATTTTTATCCCTGTTTCTCTGATGAAGCAACAGAGGCTCAGGAAAGTTTCTTTTCTCCTCTCCTTTTGCTCACCTCCCCATTCCTCCCTCCCTCACATCACACCACCCTCCCTTTCTCTGGAAACCCCTTTTCACCCCTTGAATAGTCTTCCAAATTTGTCTCCATAGTCATAGGGTCACACACAATTACAGGTGTTTGCATGCCCTACACAATACATAGGCTTGTATCATTTTGTACACACTTTCCTGCCTCCCATTTTCTCGTTCTACAATAAGCCATGGAAATCCCTCCAAGGCATCTGGTATTACTCTAATTCATTGTATTTTAATGGCTGCACAAAATTCCATGGTGTGGATGTCCTGTAATTTAGTCAATCACTAATGAGTAGTTGCTTGTGTCCCCTCTTTTCCAACCACAAACACTGCGGCAATAAATATTCCTTCTACAAATGTCCTTATGTACTGTGGCTTTTATTTCTACGAGATGGACTCCCAGGAGTGAGACTAATGGATTGAAAGGTATACATGTTTCTTTTTAGCTATTTTCAACAGAACCAAGCAAGACAATAGAAGTGTGGTTACCTGGACAGGTGTTTGCAGGGGACTTCAACGGTATTGGTGATGATCTAATTCTTAAGCTAGAGGTGGGCTCACAAATGCTTGTCATTATTCTTTTAACCTGCATGTATGTTACTACCTATATTATTTGTTGGTCTATATCAAATATTCTATAATAACTTTAAGTAATCTGCATATTTTAATTTGAATAAATATGGCCAAAAATCTGAAGGAATTTTTATCTTCACCAATTAAAGAGAGTAATCCTTTCCCTGCTTCCTCACCAGTAATAGACATGATAGGTCTTTCCCATTTTTTCCAGCCTGAGAAGTATAGCCCTTTGTTACCTTAATTTACATTTCTCTGACACTGGTGAGTTTGATCATCTTCTCAGAAGTTTATCATCATTTAAATGGACATCTATAATCATTTCAAACTCATTTCAAACCACTCAAATGAATGGTTATAAATGTCATTTTAAATTATCTACAAATCCTTTCTCATTACTCAGGCCTTTTAATCTCACCCCTCTAAAAAGATCAAGCTCAGAATTTTCAAATACCACAAACAAAACAATTAATGGACATGAATTGGTTCTCCCTCATCGAAAGTTCCAGATGCCTACAGGGAAATCCCCCAATGACACCCTAGGCCCCCAAAACACTAGACACAAATGTTACCTTCATATGGGAGTCGGTGAGACTAACAGATTACAACCACTGCCAAAGTGCAACGGGCTACATGTGTGTGTCCCCCCAAAATTCATTTGTTGAAATCACAACCCCCAAGGTCATGCTACTAGGAGATGGGGACCTTGGGAGGCGATTATGTCATGAGAGTGGAGCCCTCATGGATGGGATCAGTGTTCTGAGAAAAGACCCCAGAGAGCTCCCTCGTTCCTCCCACAGTATGAGGACACAGACAGAACATGGTTGTCTGTGAACCAGGAAGTCCTCAGCTGACACCAAACCTGCCGGCAACTTGATCTTGGACTTCCAGCCTCCAGAACTGTGAGAAATAAAATTCTGTTGCGTCCAAGCCCCCTGTCTGTGGCATTCTGTTGTAGCAGCCCAAACAGACTGGAACACAAAATGAAGGTGGCCTGCCTTGGCTGGTGTGGCTCAGTGGATTCAATGCCAGCCTGAGAACCAAAACATCACCGGATGGTTTCCAGTCCAGTCAGGCACATGCCCACGCTGCAGGCCAGGTCCCCAAGTGGGGGCGTGCAGGTGAGAGGCATTGATGTTTCCCTCCCTCTCTTTCTCCTTCCCTTTCCCTCTCTCTAAAAATAAACAAATAAAATCTTTACCAGTAAAATGAAAGTGTCCTTTCCTGATGAGAGGCTACCTCTTCCCCGACCCCCGTTGGAGAGTTGAAACCCTCCCTCCCACTAGCTGGCTGGTCTTCCCCACACTCACACTGTGGCACACCAAGGACAGCTCTCCAGGTAAATAGCTAGAGGCCCAATTTGTTTTTAATAGCTACATAACCTTCCATCGTACAGATGTGCCAACTTTTATCCAGGCATTTGCTGTTGATGGACATTCAGGTTGTTTCCAATTTGTTTTACTTCTCATCGTTACAAACAACACTGGAATAAATTTTCCTGTATGTTTATCTTTTGTAATTTTAGGTCAGATTCCTCTCCCTTACATGTATATGTAACCTTTTCACCATACCTTCTTCAGCACCAGATATTATTGACTATTGGGGTTTTTCTGTTTTGTTTTTTATAAAATCTAATAAAAAGAGAATTTTGTTGTAGCATTAGATTCTTTAGCTGCCTTCCACGAAGAGATCACTTGCAATTTTATAGCTAGAATTCAACTTATATAGTTTCCCATTCTACTTGATCAACTGATTTATTTGTTCTTTTTTATTTCCTCCTGGAATTTAGCTATCATTACAGAGCCAGAATTTAATTTCTAAAATGTTCAATTCCCTTTGAACAATTGATTTCTTGTTATCTGTAGGCAGGAAGTTCAATCTGATATGGACCCTGCCTGTGATTAACTAACAGTCCTATAGGAGCATTATGATCTATGCAAATAAGTTCAATTACTAAAATGTAAATGACCCAGCACTCATGGGATCCAGAGATGAGGCGATTTTGGTTTAGACACAAGACAGAAAGGCAACTTGAAGCAGTGACGTGGGAATCGGGCCTTGAGGCCTGGGTCCAGTTTTGACATATGGAAATGGGAGGCAGGAAAAGAACTGGAGGAGAAGGGAGCAACAGTGTATCTGTCCTTTTCCAATTCCTGGCCAGGAATACAAATGAGTAACCTTGAACTGCAAATATGCATTGACTATGAGTGACTGCTGATGAAATGCTTGCATGGTACTCCACACTCAATGAATGCATTATGCATGTCTTTATGACATGAAATCTCGGTTAACTCCTGATGACAGAAAGTTAAGGCATTATGCATTTTCTTGATCTAGCTATGACAGCATTACATAAAAGTAAATTTAGTGGCAATATTGAAAGATAAAAAGAAAAAGCTAAAACACATTCCAATAAACTTCATTCAACAAATAACAGACATTTTAGGTACAGAGTGATGTACAACAATAATGAATGATAAGAAAGGCAGCAAAGCTACCACCCAACAGGAGGCTTATAGCCTAATGGGGAACATGAAAACGTTTAATGAGCAATAAAAATAAAACCTGTCACCCACCTGCCAGTCATGGTTTCTCAATACCATGCTCCAATAAAAGGAACCAGGGCTCCTCAGAAAAATGGCCGGTTCTACAGCTAGGACAGGGACAATACAAGATAAGCTGAATGAAGCGTGTTGTGGTGATAAAAAAGTAAGAAAGTCCCCCCAAAAAAGAGTGGGGTGGGCATGTCAAAGGGCCACAGGAGCTAATCTGAAAGAGCCTCCCCAGGGGAAGGCTGGAACAATCTGAGCAACAAAATAAATAATATCCTATTGGATTATAACCCGAAGTATAAAAAAAGTAACTCTGCCATGCATTCCAAGTATGTTCTCGATATTTATAGTTCACTCGAATGCCTCAGAATTTTTATCAGTACATGCTCAAGTCTGTCCATTTTTTTCTTTTGAGGTTTCTGAGGTTCCCTTCTTGCTGACACACACTGACTTTCAATTCTAACACTGACCTCACAACTGAGAGAGCTCACTTGGCCAGTCCCAAAGACAGCCCTAGGGCAAGGGCCTCCAGCCATTTCAGAATCCTTCTCCCCAACGCGTCTGTTGATTTCTCTCTCCAGGTGAACTTGGAGAAACATCATTTGGATAGTTTGGTCAGTGGCCCACTACGCCAACACCTTTGATCATGAAAATCTGAAAACATAACTGTCAGCAATATTGCTGTTTGCAGAAAAAGAGATGGGTGCTGAGAAAGTCCAAGAGTGAACTAAAACTCTTTTGCTAACACTGGGACCACACAGATGCACTTTCCTGCCAACTTCTACTATTTTAAGACTTCAACTTTATGGCCCTGGCTGCTGTGGCTCAGTGGATTGAGTGCCGGCCTACAAACCAAAGGGTTGCCAGTTTGATTTCCAGTCTGGCACACAGCTGGGTTGTGGGCCAGGTCCCCAGTAGGGGGCGCTTGAGAGGCAACCACACATGGATGTTTCTCTTCCTCTCTCCCTCCCTTCCTCTCTCTCTAAAAATAAATAAATAAAAGCTATTTTAAAAAAACATTAACTTTATGGGAAAATTGTAAGAATGCTACAACAGAAAACCATATTATCATCACTTAGATGTGACTAATTGTGAACATTTTGTCACTTTTTTTCAATTACTCTCTTCACGCACATCTAAATAAATACATATGCATATATCTATATCGTGCTGAACCATTTGAGAATCAATGCAGACACTTCAATCCTAGAGAGCTTGCCATGTATTTCCTAAGAACAGAGACACTGTGCTATTAAATATAGGCACACTATGTTCATGTATTAGAAGACCCAACATAGCGAAGATGCTACTTTTCCCCAAAATTATCTATATATTTAATATAATTTCAATCAATATTCTGCTTTTTTTCATTGAACAAATTATCATGAATATTTTCCCATATCAATAAATATCCTTCTAGGCTCTGGCCAGGTAGCTCAGTTGGTTAGAGCATCATCCCAATACACCAAGGTTGAGGGTTTGATCCTGGTCAGGGCACAATCAAGAATCAACCAATGAACGCATAAATAAGTGGAACAACAAATTGATGTCTCTCTCTCTCCCGCTCTCTCTTCCTCTCTCTCTAATATGAATAATAAAATATCCTCAGGTGAGGATTTAAAATAATAAACAAATAAATATTATTCTAGAACATAAGAAATTATAGTTACAATTATCACACTCTACAGATTTACTGTTAGTACCATACTATTATTTAATGATCAATTCATATTCCAATTTTCCCAGTTGTCCCTATAATATCCATTGAAGGTGAATTTTTCTTTTTTTTGGTCTAGGACCCAATCAAAGATCATCACAGATCCCATTTAATTATCTTTCCTTTTATTCTCCTTTTATCTAGAATAGTTCCCAAACATTCATTCATTCATTTGTTTGTTTTAGTGTTGTTCAAATACAGTTGTCTCCATTTTCACCTTGCCATGCCCCCACACCCCACCCTTCCCCGCCTCCCACCCTCAAACCTACCCCCTTTGGCTTTGTCCACGTGTCCTTTATTTTTATGGCATTGATATTTTTTAAAAGTCCAAACCAACTATTATACACAGTGTCCCTCAAGTTTGGATTTATCAGATTGTCTCCTCATGGTCTTCTTCTTCTTCTTCTTCTTCTTTTTTTTGGCAAGAATACTGCCTAGGCACTGCTGAAACAGTCCCAGGGCTCCTCCCAGGAGCACAGGATGACAAGTCTGATTATTCAGTTACAGTGGTGTCTGCACATTTCTTCACTCTAAAGGTCCTTTGCTGTGAACCAATGAATAATCTGTGAGGAGATATTTTGAGACTGGTACTATACTCTTCACAACAATATTTCATCTCACAGGTTTTAACCTAGGCTGATGATTCTGGCGTGAGTTGAGTATTTCCACAATGGCAGCAAAATGTGAGTTTCTAAGTCTACCATTCCTTCTACATTTATCAGGTGACATACTTTGGTAGATAAGCACTTTCTCTCCTCCCTCTCATGTCTTTGTTCTTTCTTAACCGTTTGAGTTCCAAGCAGCGCGATCTCGCTGCTGACAATACCCCCTGGGACTCAAACTGTTAATATCCAACTCATGGATTCTCCTTTAATTCCATGTTTTATAACCCATTACTATCACTATTAATTTTGATGCTCAGATTATCCCAGATTTGGCCAGTGGGAGCCCCTTCAAGCTGGCTCTTGCATCACTGTACAAGCCTCCAACATTTTTTTTTAAGCAATCCATACTTCCTGATGAAAAAAGATGCTTCAGGTATACTTTGTACCTTTCTTGCCCCAGCCCTGGAATCAGCCATTTCTCCAATGAGCCCTGGTAACTTTTTTCGGGGACAATGCTATTTAGGAACCCAGGCCTGAGCATTAGGAGTGCTCACTGCTCACACTTCAGTAAAATAAATGCACTTTTAACAAACATGGCATGGAAAGTCAAGTCCAGGGTCATCTGGGCAGCTGTGACATCAACACAGGCTGAGTTCAATATTGGAATCAGAATTATTCTCAGAATACAGGAGGTATTTATTGTTTTCAGTTGGCCAGTATCCACTCCTCACCCTTCTGAATCCCCTCTCACCTCTGTGAACAGTCCAGTGGGAATGTCAATCATAGTGTCATGAACCCTTCCCTACATCCAAGAGATGGGCATTAAATCCCTAAATCAGACAAGTGCTCCGGACGTAGGGAGGATGCTGAAAAATACTGGGAAAGGTATAAGCTTAAGAGGCCTTGACCACACATCCAGAGCTGACAAAGCCACGTGCCCTACAAGGTGAAATTGAACATCCCTTTCCAAGGTCTGTTGGTTTCTCATTTAGCGAGAGCCTTTATCCCGCACAGCTGAAAGCTTCCCTGTCTTTGTAAAAAATTCTAACACAATAGAACCCCTTTCAAATGTCTTTCTTTAATATTGGTTCTTTCCTTCATCCTTTCCACTTCATAGAATTTAGTTGTTTTGACGAATGTCTAGTTGGCTAGTGATACATTTCCATCTCCTTCCAAATTCTCACAACAGATACCCTGCTTATCAATCAGCATGTTTTGTTTTGTTTTGTTTTCCTGAGAAAAAAGCTTCTCAAACTTTGCTCATCTTGTGTTAATCAATCCCTGTGGGGTTTCTTTATTTGTCTGTTTGCTTGTCTTGTGGAAAGCAAAAGAAAAGCCAGAAATCCTGAAATATACACCTTCAAATATTACAAAATCTACTTATCTTCCTTTTTCCTTTGTTTGAGCCCTTTTTCCCCTTCCCTTCCTTGTTATTCTCCTAATTCTCAACATGTGGGTGTTACACAAAATGGTAGAAATAGGTGAAAAGGAAGAAAGAGAAGAAGGGAAGGAGGGAGGGAGAGAGAGAGGGAGAAGAGAGGGAATGAGGGAGGTGAGAAAAGGATTAAAGGAAGATTCTTACACTCTCCAATGCTTTACAATGTAAAACACACACACACACACACACACACACAGGTCTGTCTGGGAAAAGTCCAGCCATTGTTAATATAAAGAGAATGGTTTGTGCAACATCGATGTAACCTGACACCCAAAGAGAGTGGACTGGAATGCACATGTATGAACAATGACAACTTCACTGCACTAATCAGTGGGGGCTGTAGATGCTGTTGAGTGAGCGTGTGTACTGTGTGGCCATCACATTCAAAATGACTGAGCAAGTAGAGCAATGAATCTGCGTCAAATTTTGTGTTAAGCTTGAACATGCCTCCATGGAAACTATTCCAATGATTCAGGAGGCCACAACTATGGGCAACCAGTAATTGGCAGCTTCATCACAACACACCAGCTCACACATCACATCTCGTGCAGAGTTTTTTGACATAACATCAAATCACCCAGGTGACTCACCCCCACTACAATCCAAATTTGGCACCCTGTAACTTCTGTGTTTTCCCAAAACTAAAATCCCCTTTGAAAGGGAAGAGATTTCAGACCGTCAATGAGATTCAGGAAAATACAACAGGGCAGCTAATGGAGATTGGGAGAACTATGTGAGGTCCCAAGGTGCCTACTTTGAAGGAGACTGAGGCATCGTTGTCCTATGTACAATGTTTCCTGTATCTTGTATCTTCTTCAGTAAAGGTCTCTATTTTTTATATTATATGCCTGGACAGAATATGTGTGTGGGTGTGCACAATATATTATACATACACACACATTCATATTTTCTACCTTTAGCTGCATAGGTATTATTGAGTCACCCAATGCTTTGACAATGAACTTGTCTGTGTCAAAAGGATTTGATCATCATGCAATACCATTCCTCTGGGGGACAGGGGAAAGCAGAGATGCAAAGGTGCTGAGCTGATGGGTGCCACTGCCTCCTCTAAATGAATAACAGGAGATTTGGATTTCAAGATGAGCTGTGGGAATAAAAGTGATCAATGTGGTTATTTCAGGGTTACAGTAAATACAAACTGCCAGAGCCTGAGGCTTCTCTCTCTGCCCTGGCCTTATAAATCTGAGCTTACAAAACAAGATGGGTAGAGGTTCAGTACTGGGTGATGAGTTCAGCTCTCTGTGGAAAGAAATAAAACAGCGTGGAGGAGATGTTCTATAGAAGGTACCATCCATTTTTCTGAAGTTTGGAGTGACAGACAGGCTTCCAACAGGGGAGAAGTATTGCTTAATTTCCTACTCACTGAAGACATTTTCAGCTCATCAAACATTTACTGAGGGTCAGTGCCATCTGGGAAGGCAAAATTGAGCAAGCCGTCAAATTTTTGCACATAAACAAGCAAGAGAAAAGGACATCTCTGCCCTCAACAATGTGAAAACTTACATTTGTGTTCTGCAATGTTTACGTCCAATGGTGTGCTACACACTCTTCATGATGAACTGTCAAGTTTTGGTCCTTGTACAAACATTATTGTTTTTTTCCCTACAACTGGGGTGCTTACTGTTACAGTGATTTCTGTATGACTTGTGTTGAGTTGAGTGGGTCATGCAAGACTGTAGAAGGTAGAGTTGAACTTGAAATAGTAAGTACAAGTGTAGCATAATGCAAAGAGCACCAAGAAAAGCCATCATATTCCCCAGATTCTTGCTACTCAAAATGCAATTGTCACAGCAGCAGCAGGAGTACGAACTGGGACTTTGGAAAATGCAGATGCTTCAGCCCCACCTCGGATCTACTGCATCAGAATCTGTACTTTAACAACATTCCTGATGATTCGTGTGCATGTAAAATTTTTAAATGCAGTGACTTAGAACATGAAAGACATTTGTCACATGAGCGTATGAGAAAAATTCAGTCACGGCATTAAATAAGCCAACTGACATCCAAGGGTTTGCCAAATGAGTAGTAGATAAGGTTTTTTTTAAAATATATTTTATTGATTATGCTATTACAGTTGTGCCAACTTTTCCACCCTTGCCTCCCTCCACCTGGTACCCCCATTCCCTCAAGCAATCCCCTTCTTAGTTCATGTCCATGTGTTGTGCATGTAAGTTCTTTAGCTTCTCCATTTCCTATACTATTCTTCACATCCCCCTGTCTATTTTGCAACTACCAATTATGCTTCTTAATTTTTTCATTTTCACCAATAACTTTATTGATTTGGATACTTTAAGTATATTTTATTGATTATGCTATTACAGTGGTCTCAATTTTTCCCCTTTGCCCCTCTTCACCTGGTCCCCCTTCCCTCCAGCAATCCCCCACCTACACCGCTTAGTTCATGTCCATGGGTCATGTATATAAGTTCTTTGGCTACTCCATACTATTCTTAACATGCCCCTGTCTATTTTGCACCTACCAATTATGCTTTTTAATCCATACACCTTTTCCCCTATTCTCCCCCTTACCACTCTCAGCTGATAATCCTCCAAAGATCTCCATAATTATTATTCTGTTCCTGTTTTGGTTGTTTGCTTAGTTTTTGGGGTTTTTTCTTTAGCTTCAGTTGCTGATGGCTGTGAATTTGTTGCCATTTTAATGTTCATAGTTTTGATCTTCTACTATTTCTTAAATAAGTCCTTTTGTAACATTTCATGTAATAATGGCTTGGTGATGATGAACTTTTTAGCTTTACCTTGTCTGGGAAGCACTGTATCTGCCCTTCCATTCTAAAAGATGGCTTTGTTGGATACAGTAATCTTGGTTGTGGGTCCTTGCTTTTCATCACTTTGAATACTTTTTGTCAGCCTCTTCTTGCCTGTAAAGTTTTCTTTGAGAAATCAGCTGACAGTCTTATGGGAACTCCTTTGTAAGTAATTATCTGCTTTTCTCTGGCTGCTTTTAAGATTTTCTCTTTATCTTTAAACTTTGGCATTTTAATTATGATGTGTCTTGTTGTGGTCTTCTTTGGGTCCAACTTGTTTGGGATTCTCTGAGCTTCCTGCACTTGCATGTCTATTTCCTCTGCCAAATAAGGTAAGCTTTCTTTCATTATTTTTTCAAATAAGTTTTCACTATCTTGCTCTTCCTCTTTTCTTTCTGGCATTCCTATGATTTGGATATTGATATATTTGGAAATGTCCCAGAGGCACCTTATAGTATCCTCATTTTGTTTATTCTTTTGTCTTCTTGCTGTTCTGGTTGAATGCTTGTTTCTCCCTTACATTCCAAATCATTGATTTGAATTCCAGTTTCATCCTTTCCACTGTTCATTCCTGTAGATTTTTCTTTATTTCACTTACTATAACCTTCATTTTTCCTTTATGTTGTTGCTGTACTCAATGAGTTATTCGAGCATCCTGATCATGGGTGTTTTGTACTCTGAACCTGATAGGTTATTTATCTCTATTTTGTTTAGTTCTTTTTCTGGGATTTTGTTCTGTCTTTTCATTTGGGCTATATTTCTTTGTCTCCTCAATTTGGCATCCTCTCTGTGTTTGTTTCTGTGTATTATATACAGATACTTTGACTCCCTGTCTTAGTAGCATGGCATATTGTAGAAAAGGAGACTGTAAATTGTGTGGGACAGAGCCTTAGGTAATTGCCAAGGCAGGGCAACCCCCTTCACTGCTTTGTGGCTCTGTGTGGGGGGAGGGCAACTAGAGGGGACAGTGCTGCTGCCTGGCTTCTGGAAGTTTGCCCGGCACTCACCCCCTGAAAGTGGCACCCTTCCAGCTGTTGCCCTGGAACTGAAACACAGAGTGGGTGGGTCAGCAAACATTTTAAGTCCATGAAGGCTATTTAAGCAGAGTCTCCTGAAAATCTGGCAGTTTCTTCTGCTGCCCCAACTCCCACTGGTTTTTATGACCAGAAATTATGGGTACTTATCTTCCTGGCACTGGAACCCTGGTCTGTGCAGTCTGGCCTGGGGCTGGGTTCACTCACTCCCAAGGAATCCCTCCCCAATTTTTATCTACCACACGTGAATGTGGGATTGCCTATTCTGCTGTGCCACCTCTCCACACCACACTGCCTCTCCACACCTCTATACTTATCTCTGCACCTCCGCCCCTCCTACTCATCTTGATGAATGTGGCTTCTTTAAATCCTTTGTTTCGGACTCCCATACAGCTCAATTTTCTAACAGTTCTGGGTGTTATTTGTTTTGAGATCTAGTTGTAATTCTTTCTGTGTTTGTGGGGGGAGATGAAAAGTGTTTAGCTACGCCTCCATCTTGACCAGAAGCAGTGGATGAGGTTGAATAACAGTAGAGAGAATATAACCTGCTCCTGTGAGCTGCAACAATTCCCAATGTGTGACAGAACAGATGCCACCTCAGACAGCTAAGAACTAGTTTGCCTACCAATTACATGATATCATCCTTTTTGGTAGTTCCCACAGGACTGTCAAGTAAGGAGTACAGGCTCTAGTGCCAGCCCCATTTTACAGCTGGAGAAACTGAGGTTCTCAGAGGTGAAGGGTCTCCCCGAAGACACATGACTTTGGTGAGATCCAGCTGGGATTTGAACACTGACTGTCTGGTTCCAGGAAACGGTGTCTTCCACAGCTGCTTCTGAACCATATGTTAAGGACCAGGCTGGTGGTGTGACAGAGATAAAATTTATGTAACTTACACTGGTAAGAAAACAGGATTTCTGAAAAGAAAAGAAAAGAAAAAAGAAAAGGAAAGGAAAGAAAAGAAAACAGGATTTCTCTAGTGGGGAGCTGGGAAAAGCAGATAAACTGACTGGATGCCAGAAGCTTCAGTATCAAGTCCCAGGTGCCTGACTCCATGAAGAATACACCTTCACATTCATATCCTTCCTAGGTACACGGGGTGAGATGGTGTCAACGGGCCATCCCTCTGAAACCCAGAAACCATCCAGACAACCAGCAGCCTTTGAAACTAGGGCAGGTGCCTTCTTTTGGTGGTAATGGCCTATTTTTCTCCTCAGCAGGATGATCAAACTCTTTCCTTCACCTACAAATGAGGCTAAAAAAATACAGATTTAGGGCTTCTTGCTGATATGAACTAACTTGAATGGAAAACCTATTGTTCAGCCTTGTTTCCTCATCCACCTGCCTAACCTGATTGTAGTCACTTAGAGAGAAGTTCCCCACAGAGAAACTGAAGAGCTTTGCTTAAAGTAATCAACAGAGACCCTGGGGGCTGCTGCACACCTCAGGAGATGGTTTAGCAACTGCTCCGGGGTTCCTTTTTCTCCAGTCCTAATCACTCCTCCTGACATCATTTGTAAAACTCTGGATCCTGATGGGCTTCCATAAAAGGGGCCATGTAGGTTCTAAGAAACAGGTCAGCTGAGAAAAGGCTGGAGAGCTAAGGTCACTGTATAAAAAGATCACCATTTTCTGGGCAGTGTACACTAGCACTTAGCTTCTCTGCCTCCTAGAGACACTGACTTCAGGTGGGAGGGCAGGGTAGGAGAGAAAGAAGGAGAATTCCTGGGATGATGCTCTATTAAACTAACTCAGCTTATCACTGGTTCATTTCAACCTATCTTCATGAAAAACAAGAAAACTCAAGTCCCAAGAAAAGCTTAGCGTCAATTACCTGGCATCCAATCATTCACTAGCTATGTTCAATGCATCATGATACAAAAAAAGAAGAATTAATAAATGTAATTTGGAAGCCCCTCTGGGCCTGCAGAATTCAGACTGGCCAATGTTTTTCTCATACATAGAAGTGGACAATTTCTCATTGTTCTCCTCCCCACCTCACCCCAAGATCAATGGTTTCCTATGTTTGTGTTTCAGAAATCTATAGTACCAGCAAAGCAAACACCATTCTAGGTATTTCAAACAAAAGAATTATATGTAAAGATTTTGGGAATGAATGGGAGAGTAAGTGGAAAGGGGGGTCTGAGAGCAAAAGGAAGAAGGGGTGATAACCAGAGACCAGAGCTGCTGATGCCCCCAGGTTGGATCCATGAGCCTACACCTGATGTTGTACTGTTGGAGATGCTGCTGCTACCACTTCTGGATTTATCAAAGAGGGGCCGCCTCCTCCAGGGCTAGCACTACACACAAGGGGTTGAGTCTGCCTGGAGTACTGGAGCCTGGAATCACTCCACTTCTGCTGCTGCTACAACTATGGAAATGTCCCTTCTTTCTCACCTTTTGATTTCCAGCCAGTGCAACCCAAGAAGAAGCCAGATGGCAGAGAAGCATTGGAAATAGACTGTGCAAGTTCCCAGCCCCAGTAGTACAGAGAAGATTATAGAAGGGCAGGTGCTTACAACCAGCACATCAGCCAAGCTGTCCTAGGTTGACAGTGTCACCTGATGGTCAGCACTGGAAACAACATGACCCACCACCTTTTTTCTTTTTCTTCAAGTAAAAGGAGAGATTGGTAACATGCACTTAGCTCTAGGTTGGATTCAGATCTGATCCATGTTTGTTTTCAGCCTCAGGCTGAAAGAGCAGCAGCTATCAGCATGCTTTTCTATAGCAGATTATAAGAGTGCAGGAAGGTGAGCCAAAGCACATTTCAGGCATCAGTCACAGGACCAAGCCCAATGTTTGACCATTCACTGGGTGGTCGAGCTGTGCTGCAGGATAGGCTATAAAATGAAGGTGGCCAAAATTAAATGCCAGCTAGGGGTCACCCAGTGCATGATTCAATGTCGCTGAAAACTGACCGCACACACACAAAGGGCTCAAGGGGTCCAGGATTTACTTGCAGAGAAAGGGGGGAGAGGGTGAGCACAGAGCCAGCCCAGTGTAATGTGTCAACCCCCGACAGCCAGCAGATCCACTCCACAGATGATGCAGCATATGCCCACTGCACTACAGCTGGAAGGCCCCAGCCCTTCCCCCTGGAGTCTGAAGTACAGAAAGCTGGGGGCGTGTGTCACTTCAAACTCAGACCAGAGACAGATACTCCTTCAGAAGCTGAAAAACCCAGCACAGCCTGCACAAGGCTGCATGCAGGAGACTGCCTTTCCCAACCCCAAAAATCTTGGGGAAACACACTCCTCTTACCTGATGCATGGCAAGATCATGACAGAAGAACTGTGATTAGCAATCCAATCTACCACAGAAGGCAGAAAACAAACTGTCTTTTTTTATCTCTCCATTTCTACTACCTAGCACCAGGACCAGAACAGAAGATACATCAACCAATGACTTTTGAAGTTCATCAATCACTAATGTCCCGGAGTCACATAAGACACACACACAACGCAATGCCTAAGAACATGGACTTCAGAGTCACAGGGACTGGAGTTAATGTGCAATGGCAGAGCCACTTTAAAAATGTTGATAGTTTCTTATAAACATAAACTTATCATTAAACCCAGCAATTCCACTCCTAGGAATCTACCCAAAAGAAATAAAAAACATACATCCACACAGAGATTTGCACATAGATATTCATAGCAGAATTGTTCAAAATATCCAGAAAATGGAAAAAAATCCAAATGTCTATCAATTGGTAAGTGAATAAACAAATGCAATATAACCTTGCAATGGAATACTATACAGCAACAAAAGTGAGTGAAATATTAACCTACATTAATGTAGATGTGCCTCTGGCTAGATAAAAGAAATCAGATAGAAAAAGTAAATATTGTACGATTCCATTTATATAAAATGCCCAGAGAAAAGCAAACTTATAGAGAGAAACACACAGTGGATTAGTGGGTTGCTGGGGCTAAAGATGGAAATGGAGATTGAATTCAAATGTGCACAAGGTACCTTTTGGGGTGAGAGACATTTCTAAAAGTGGATTGTAATGGTGGTCGCACATCTTCTAAAATTCACTCAAAACCATTGAAATGTACATTTAAATGGGTTTATTTCAATAATACTAAAGAGGATCTGGGTTCAAATTCTTATCTGCCACTTACTGTCCATGTCACCTCAAGAAAATCTTATAGTGAGTGACATACCTCTGTGAGCCTCAATGTTGCCATCTGTAAAATGGGACAAAGCAGGGAATTATTGAGGGATCCGTGAGGTCATACTTGTTGTGCCCTCAGCACAGGGCCTGACAGGTGTCTGTGAAGCTGTTAGGAACTCTCCAGCACCCCACACTTTTAGGAAAATCACTTCCAGCACAAGTCCATCCCAAGTCCAAGGTCTAATCTCCATTTTTATTTAAGTTGCTGGTTCCCAGATACTCTTGGAAACATGTCAGTCTCTGCCTTGTCCCTAGATTCCTGATCCAAGAATTACTCAGAATAGTTTGAGGTCAGAAATAAAAGTATATTAACTTCATCCACTTCACAGATCCAAAAACTGGGGCTTTTCCTGAATCATGTACAGAAATGAAAGAACCCCTAACCAAATACAAATATTTACCCTCCACTTTTTATTTTACTTTTTTTTAATGGGAAAAAAAAACCCCACTTTGGTGTGGGCTGCCTGGAACTGATGGATTCTAATAAGCAAATTGCTGGACATATCCCAGGCTTTGCAGTGAACCTTTATGAAAGGTGCAGCCCAGGAGAAGTGATTCACCCTTTGACAGCTGCCTGAGGAGGGCTCCAAACAGCTAGAGGGCTGTTCATTTACAACTTCACAGAAGACTCAATAAAAATCATAAATAAAAAGGACACATGAGTGTGAGAGCCCTGCTCACAGAGTCGGGGGTCCCAGACGATGCAACACAAGGAGGGTAACTGCGATGTAGCTCAAGGTTTATCACTGAAGCAGTGAAAGGCACAGACCGTGTGTGCCAAGCATGCTCTCCGTGCACTGGAATGGACTGCACCTGAGGACTGGGGCTGCCACTTCTCAGATTCCTCAGCCATGGGCCTCAGGGCAGTGGGGGTGAGGAAAGGCTGCCTTCCCTAATGAAATAAACAGAGGTGCTTCCAAGACTGACGTGAATAAGGTCTCTTCTGGGAGTGAGCAACTGGGTGTCTCACCTTCCAAACTGCCTGATTTTCCATCACTCAACCCACTCTGGAAACTGGATGCTTTGTCTCCTAATACAATATGAAATATTAACAAAATTGATTCTGAGCTCATGTCCCCTCCTGAAATAATGTGAACCTCAAGGCACTGCTGTGATGGTAAGTATTAAATAAGGTAGAGTTAAAAATAAACAAACAAACCTCAGAATATGCCTGGCACATGGTAATCCTCCAAACTGTACTATTTGATTTCTCACTATCTAAACCTTTCCACATAAAGGATTTAAAACACACACATTTGTTTATTATTATTATTATTATTATTATTATTGTCATTATAATAAATCACACAATTATTATTACCATTATTAATCACAGCTATTAACCTATTTTGTGCCATACAAGTTCTACAAGTTCTAGTGCCTTTCCCTCATTTGAGGATGTAGGACATAGATTGTAATATATTTATGTATATATCATTTTTAGATGTAGATGCTATGCATATGTAAATTATATGAGACATACCTATAGTATGTTATATAGAGATTTATTATTTACTATCTCTTTGGGACTTAAAAGTCTCTCAACCTTCCCCCTGGTTTCTCTCCCATGCCAAATTATATAGGAGGACACAGAAGATGGCCTTTGAAGATGAAAATTATATAAACAACCGCCTAGATTCCTGAGATGTAGATTTCTTCTATCCACGTTCTTCAAAAGCTGCAGGTGCTTGAAGGAAAATACGCCTAAACGTTTCTTACTTATCTTTCTCCCATTGCCTGTGCAAACTCATCCTCCCAAGCAACACGTTTCTCTTATCTTCTTTCTCTATTCTCCATCGCATCAGTTGCCTGGAGCTCATATTCCTCCATTTTTCATCTCTCAAAATTGCACATAGATTTTTCCCTAAGCCTGGCCCACTGCTTTTGGTCTGTCGAGACTCATGTATAGTCTGAGATACTGGCTAGAATGGGAAAGAAGATGAGAGTATAAGAAAGGTGGAATGGACAGACCAAAGCAAGAGCCTGAGTCTTGCCCACAGAGGCCAGGAAAATGAGCATTTGCTCAGCTGGGTTAATAGGACATGGGTTGCATGAATATTAAGGACCATACAGCAATGCCTCTTTCTAGAAGAACATAGTCCACTTCTTGGAATTGGCTCTAACAGTTCTCTCCCACATATGTGAATAGAAAGCTACCAGCTTTTGAGGGTAAAGGAGATCAGGAGCTGACATTTATTGAGCACCTACTATGTACCAGGGCAACACATTTCCCTAATCACTACAGCAACCCTGACAGAGGGATGGTATCCTCTCCTTTCACAGATTAGAATAATAGGAGATTATAAATACCATAATAGCAGGAACTTCATCTGTCTCGTTTGTCCACATCAGCAGCAGAATGCCTAGCACCTAGTAAGTGCTCAGTAAATTGAGCACTTGGTGAGTGAATGACTAAGGAAACAGACTCACAGAGTATGATGTGTAGGAGTAGTAAAGAACAAAACATTGGAGTTGGAGAGACTCGAGTGTAAGCCCAGTTCTGCCACTTACTGTCTGTAATCTCTACGTTTCATCTACAAAATGGATCTGGTGAAACCTATCCCCTGGAGTTCTGGGGAGAATTAGATAAGATAAGGGAGGGATGGGGAATTCTGGGAGGATCTACATAAAGAAGTCAGCAGTCCTTATATTTGGGTGTTGGGAGTATTAGAAATGCATATTTGCTTCTTATAGTGACACCCATTGTTCACATCAACTCATTTCCTTCTCCTCTTTCTTCCAGAACAGAATCCCTCCTTCCTATGGGAAGCCTATTGCTCACTAACCTGACCAATCATAGCACTTCATTCATAACTTCAGGGACTGGCTCAAGAATTCACATGTGATACACACCCAAACAATTAAGTCCCTCCCTGAGACTTTTCCACCTGACCACTGAGAAAAGACTTTTCCTTTCTAGTAGAGTCAGTCAACTGATAGGGATTAGTCTGTGGTTGATAGCAACCAAATCCCCACCCCCTCCCCAAGACAGCCCATTGGAGAAATGCATAGAGTGCAAGTCAGCACCCTGTCAGTGGTGTTCGAAGCCTGGGTACAGCCATGCCTGACCCATCCCTGAAATAGCCGTGTTATATGAGCACATATATTCTCCTGAATCACTTCAGCCAGTCTGGGATTGATTTCTGACTCTGACCGCTAAACAAGTTCTGACTTTTACACTTCTATTTTGTTCCCCTCTATTGTCTACGTTTTCCACAATGAACCTATATCACATGTAGAACATGTTTCAGATTTTAAAAAAAGAAAGGAAACAGCAGCTTGGTGTCTGTTTGCAGAGGGCTGGCTTGTAGACACTGTTTCTCTGAAGCATGGACTGAGCCTGCCTGATGTGGGGGAGGCCATGGTTTGTCTCTGACTCTGTGATTCCACTCGTCCCTCTGAAGTCTCCAGGCCTGACTCACTGCTTCTGACTAAAGACTACTCCCCAAATCAAGAGCACTGCCAAATACACATTTTCCATCACCCCCTACCGCACATTGGTTGCTGCTTTAAAGTGATTATTAATATAAAGTTGGGTATCTTTTTCCCTCTGGAAGAAAAAATTCTTTTAACAGGAAGAAGTGAAACAGAGTGGGTGGATTTAACAAGGTGGTAAGGAGGCTTATATAAATGGCATTATTATATATGATTATATCACCGGGGTAAGAGAAACTCATTCCTATTTGGGTGTTAAACCGATCATTAAGTTTTGGACTTACACGAAATAAATGATGAAGAAAAACCATGTTCTCTCTCCCTCACCAACCCCAGATAACATCAACACGTATTCAGCCCTGCCATGTTCCCCACACTGTCCTAAGCTCTTTCCACGTATTAAATCCTCATAGCAACCCATGAGGGGAGTATCATTATTATCCCATTTTACAGATGGGGAGACTGAGTTACAGAAAGATTGCATCACTTTTTAAAAAAGATTTTATTTATTTATTTTAGACACAAGGGAAGGGAGGGAGAAAGAGCGGGAGAGAAACATCAATGTGTAGTTGCCTCTTGTGTACACCCTACTGGGGACCTGGCCGGAAACCCAAGCATGTGCCCTGACTGGGAATCGAACTGGCGACCCTTTGGTTCGCAGGCCAGTGCTCAATCCACTGAGCCACACCAGCCAGGGCTAGGTTGCATAACTTGCCCAAGATCCCATAGCTGGAAAGTCAGGGAGCCAAGATGCCAAGCTATGCTGTTCCATTCTCCACATTCTAAACCTCTCAGATAAGCCAACACCAAAGCCATATACAAAATCAAAAATCAACCAGTCAGATCTCTCAGTTTAACTATAAATTACTCAATGAGGGGGAAAATAATCAACCCTACTATTTTCATTTCCTTTTATTTTAACTAGATTGACTTCCTGGCTTTTGCAGTCAAACCCAGAATATCTGGAATAATTATAGACAATGTTGTTCATATAAGACAGTGGTTTCAAACTGGAGGGCCATAGAACAAATTCAGCCCATAGATGCAGTTGCTTTGTCTGGAACAGGTTATTTTTCAAAACCTTTTAGACGGGGCATGTGCTCTCCGTAGTCCCCACCACTCCCTAAATGTCTTACACCTGGCCCTCTTCACTCCTGCACAAGAATCTGAATTCACAGTCCCTGATATAAGGAATGCTTGGTAACAAAAGGAAAAGGAAATTCTATTGTGTTGGCTTCAAAAGAGCATTTGGATAATATTAATAGTTAAAATGTGCCAAGTGCTTATGCTACACTAGCTCCTGTACAAAGTGCTTTACATGCCTTGTCTCATTTGATGACAGCAACCGTCCCGCGAGGGGCTGAGTATGGTGACCACGAGAATGCACCTGCTGGATCTGAAACCCACTGCACCCCATCCATGGCAGAGCGCAGCGAAGAGACCGAGGCAGACCCACCCCTAGAAGACACAGGACTCATCTGACAGCTGACTTTGGATGCCCCAACCTTCTCATCACTTCATTCAGTCCCTAATCAAATGCCACCTTCTTAAAGAGGCCCTGACCACCCAATCAAAAAGCTCCCTTCTTAGGATGACCAACACATCCCAGTTTTCCCAGGACTGTCCCAGTTTTAAAATTGAAAATCTCCTGCACTGAGAACCTCCTCAGACACCCAGCAAACCGGGACAGCTGTTCCTTCTGTGGCCCCCATCTACCACATAATCCTGCTTCATTCTTCTCTGTCAGATTACAAGTCCATAGCTTTGCTTTTTTGTTTTCTTTCTCCTTCACTTGAATATGAGCCCCACAAAACAGAGAGCTTGCGATATTTTATTCATGGCTGTATTCCTGGCACCTAGAACCCTGCCTGGCACACAACTGACATTTAAATTGATATTATTTGACAAAGGTATCAAAGGAATGATCCTCGTGGCTCCTTTAATCTGTTGCTTACAATTTAGTTGTCTCTATTGTTTGGCTGCAATAAATAAAAATTTCTCCAGATTTTTTGAATTATGTCCTTGGGCTAAGTTACCAGAAATGGATTTATTGGGCCAATGAGTATGCCCCTGCCTAGGTTTTGATATCTGATGCCAAATTGTTTTCCAAAAGGATAAAACCTTCAATTCCCCCTGTGTCCAGGGTTCCCTTGTCTACCTCCTTCTACCCTGGCCAATCCAGCATTGTCATTGTTAAAACCCTTGCTAGGTGGAAAGATACCTGTCTGTTGTTTTAATTTGCATTTCTTTGATTGCTAGCTAGGTGGGTCATTTCCCCATGTCCTTAGCTGATTACATTTCATCTTTTCTAGCTGTCTGTCCACACCCCTTTGCTTGTTTTTCTACCCAGTTTCGGGACTTGTCTTACTGACTTGTTTGAGGTCTTTGAAAAGCAAATATATTAGCCCTTCCCCCCACACATTAAAGGCTTAACTTTTTGCATTTTCTGATTCCTGCATTCAATTCTTTCCCTTTCACGTTTCTTTATTCTTTTTTTGTATGTTTATACCCCATTTTGCATTTCTCTTTTTACTTGGTTTTAGATTTTTCTTCACAGTGAATTATTGAATAAATACTTAGAGAAAACCTCCAAAGGCTTCCCATCTCACTCAGAGCATAGATACATTTCTTAAAATTATCTCCAAGGCTCTCCATGATCTGCCTCTCCCACCCCATCCCTCATATTACTTTTCTGACCTCAGATCCTGCCTTTCTGCCCTCAGATCTCTCTGCTGCAGACATTCTGGCTTCTCTGCTGATCTTCAAACACACCAACCACCCATTCACCTCAGGACCTCTACACATGCTTTTTCCTCTGCCTGGAAGGCTCTTGTCCCAGGTATTTGCATGACTCCCCCCGACCCCTCACTTCTTTCAGGACTTTACCAAAATGTCATCTCAATGAGTCCTTCCCTGGCTACATTATCTAAAACTTCAGTCTTAAAGAGCAATGAGAGGACTTCTGGTCAAGATGGAGACGTAGGTAAACACAGCGCACCTCCTCACACAACCACAACAAAATTACAGCTAAACTACAGAACAACTATCACTCAGAAAGTCAGAAAATCAAGCTGTATGGAAGCCCAACAACTAAGGAATTAAAGAAAACACTTCCATCCAGATGGGTAGGAGGGGCAGAGACACAGAGATATGGAATGAGCTGGTCCCAAATCTACATGTGCTAGATATACAATGGAGGGACATCTCCTGAGTTAGGGATCCCAGCCCCACACCAGACCACCCAGCCCAGGGTTCCAGTGCCAGGAAGATAAGTCCCCACAACTTCTGGCTGTAAAAACCAGTAGGGGCTGGGTCAGCGGAAGAACTGATGGATTGTCGGGTGTCTCCTCTTGGAGGGCGTGATGCACAAATTTACTCAGACTCACTCCTTCAGGGTCCAGTACTGGGACAGCACCTTGAAGAGCACCAGTGACATATGGGGAGGGAATGAGGTGTCTTGCATCAGGATGAGAGCTGGGGGACAGCCACCTCCTGGACAGTGGCCATTGTTTCTTTTCTGAGCCCAACCCACACAGAGCCACAGTGCAGAGTACCATCTTAGTCTCCATCAACCTGGCTCACAAGCTCTACCCCATCCAATTTACAAACCCACCCAAGCTGGTAATAGTGGCTTTTCAATATGAAGGGCTGGGTAAGGCACAGGCTTCACACCTTCCTAAATCTGATCAAAGAAGCAATAGCTGAGCCCAGCCCCCTACCTCTCACTAAGTGGCCCTAAGGCCAGCACTAGAAATAGCCATCTGCGGTTTGCTTTATACTTTATGGCAAGGGGCCCCAGATAGAACACAGGTGGAGGCTGACCTTGGCCTACACCACATGGAAAACCCCAGAGTCTGTGCACCCAGGGAACAGCTACAGACCACCTCAGAGCACCACCACCTGACCACCTCCACAAGCCATGCAAGGAGGTGGCTGCTGGCCCGTGGGCACAGCCAGTCCTACCAGCTGTTTGGCCTGGGTAAATCCCACCCACTGATCTGCTGACAGCAACCAAGGCTCATCTACAAGAGGAGGGCGTACTCAGCCCACACAAAGGGCTCACCTTGAGTGCCCAGCTTGGGGTACTGGGGAGGCTGTGGCACTGGACCATATAGGGCACCTACTACATTAGGCCATACTACCAAGACGTGGAGTCAAAGAAGCTCTACCTAACACATAGAAACAAACACAGGGAGGCTGCCAAAATGAGGAGACAAAGTAACATGGTACAAATGGAAGAACAGATCAAAACTATAGCAAAGGACTAAACAAAATGAAGATATGCAACCTATTGGATTCAGAGTTCAAAAGACTGGTCGTAAGGGTGCTCGAGGAACTCAGTGAATACTTCAACAGCATAAAAATTATCTAATCAGAAATAAAGGAGGCACTAATTGAAATAAAGAACAATTTACAGGGAATCAACAGCAGCTTGGATAAAGCTGAGAATCAAATCAATGATTTGGAACATAAGGAAGAAAAAGACATCCAATCAGTATAGCAAGAAGAAAAAAGAATACAAAAAATCGAGGATAGTGTAAGGAGCCTCTGGGGCAACTTTAAATGTTCCAACGTTTGATTCATAGAGGCGCCAGAAGAAGAAGAGGAAGAGCAAGAAATTGGAAACCTACTTGAAAAAATAATAAAAGAAAACTTCTCTGATTTAGTGCAGGAAATAGACACACAAGTCCAGGAAGCACAGAGTCCCAAACAAGTGGGCCCAAAGTGGACCACACCAAGATACATCATAATTAAAGTACCAAATGTTAAAGATAAAGAGAGAATCTTAAAAGCAGCAAGAGAAAAGCAGATAATTACCTAAAAAAGAGTTCCCATAAGACTGTCTGCTGATTTCTCAAAAGAAACTCTGCAGGCTAGAAGGGATTGGCAAGTATTCAAAGTGATGAAATCAAGGACCCACAACCAAGATTACTCTATCCAGCAAAGCTATCATTTAGAATTGAAGGGTAGATAAAGTGCTTCCAAGACAAGGTAAAGCTAAAGGAGTTCATCATCACCAAACTATTATTATATGAAATGTTAAAGGGACTTATAAGAAAAAGAAGATCTAAACTATGAATATTAAAGCAGCAAGAAATACATAACTACCAACAATTGAACCTAAAAAATAAACTAAGCACCCTGGCTGGTGTGTCTCAGTGGATTGAGCACCAGCCTGTGAACTTAAAGGTTACTGGTTTGATTCCCAGTCAGGACACATGCCTGGGCTGTGGGCCAGGTCCCTAGCTGGGGGTGGACAAGAGGCAACTGATCGATGTGTCTCATACACTGATATTTCCCTCTCTTTCTCCCTCCCTTCCCCTCTCTCTAAAAATAAATAAACAAAATCTTTTAAAAAAATAAAACAAACAGAATCATAGATATGGAGAGCACTGGGATGGTGGCCAGTGGGGAGGGAGTTCTGGGGGGAATGAGGGAAAGGTGAAGGGATTAAGAACTACAAATAGGTAGTTATAGAATAGGCATGGAGATGTTAAGAGCAAGTATAGGAAATGGAGTTGCCAAAAAACTTATATGCATGACCCATGTACATGAGCAAAGGAAAGGGGATCACCACAGGGAGTAGAGGAAGCCAGGTAGAGGGAGGCAAAGGGGGAAAAACTGAGACAACTGTAATAGCACAATCAATAAAATATAATAATAAAATAAAATTTTCATCTCTGTGTTATACAGAATAATGCCCTCCCCTCCACAAAGACATCCACATCCTAATCCCCAGAACCTGTGAATGTCTCACATCACAAAAGGGGGATTGCAGATGTTGCAGGTGTGATTAAATTACAGCTTTTGAGATGAGGGCATTGTCTGGATGGGCCCAATCCAATCACAAGGATCCTCATAGGAAGAAGACAGGAAGGTCAGAGTCAGAGAAGACATGACAAGTACAGGCTGAAGTGATGCAGGGTCAGGCACAAAGAAATGTGGGCTGCCTTTAGAAACTGGACAAGGCAAGGAAATGGGTTCTCCCCTAGAGCCTCCAGAAAGAATACAGCCCTGCAAACCCACCTTAGGCTTCTGACCTTCAAAACTGCATGATAATAAATATAGAGTGTTTCAAGCCACTACATTTGTAGTGTTCTGTTACAGCAGCCACGAGAAACTAATACAATTCCCAATACCTCCTGTTCATCTTCTTTGTTGTTTCTTCTTGACATTCACTACTAAGTTCCTATAATTTTATATATTTATATACTTTTTTCTTTTTTTTCCACTTATATTTTTTACTTTTGCCTCCCCCAGTAGAATATAAACTCCATGAGGGCAGTAGTTACTGTATGTCTTGTTCACTATTGTATCCTCAGTAGAACAGTGCCTGGCATACATCAGGAATTCAGTAAGGCTTTGTTGAATGAACAGACGCAGTGATGGGAAGGAAGCAACTTTTGTTCTCCTGACAATATAGAAACTCTTTGTCAGCCAAAATTGTTGGAAGGTCATTGTATCCAAAGGGTCACTCTGGGTAGAAGAAGGTCTTATAGAAGATACCAGGCATTTGGGGAAGATGAGTCTGATATTCTAGGGAACTCCTCAGTTTGCTCCATCCTCCACCCCCCACAGGGGTGAATGACACACCTTTGTACTCAAGGGGCGAACAATATAGAGTAGTCGTCAAAAGCCTGTGCTCCAAACTCATAGTTCCTGGGTTCATAGTCTAGCTCATTGCTGTCCAATAGAATTATATTGCAAATCATTTATGTTGTTTCAAAGTTTCTAGTTTAAAAAGTGCTTTTAACGTGTTGTTAAAATAAAATGCATAGACAAAAAACGTAGGCACTAAACTTATGGACCTTGGTCTCAGAGGGGTCTCTGTGAACTTGGCCCCAAAGGGAAGTAAAAGCAAAATAAATGAATGTTACTGCACCAAACTCAAAAGCTTCAGCACAGCAAAAGAAACCATGAACAAAGTGAAAAGGCAACCAACTGAACGGGAGAAGACATTTGCAAATGATATCTTCAATAAGGAGCTAATATCAAAATGTATGAAGAACTCATACAACTCAACAATAACAAAAATTGATTAAAAAATGGGCAGGGGACCTGAATCAACATTTTTCCAAGACATACATACAAATGCCCAAGAGATATATGAAAAATGCTCAATATCACTAGCTGTAAGGGAAATAAAAATAAAAATCACCATTAAATATCACCACACACCCATTAAAATGGCTACTATCAATAAGAAAAAAAAAATAACAAATATTGGAAAGAATGTGGAGAAAATGGAAACCCCAACATGCACTGTTGGTGGGAATGTAAATTGGTACAACCACTATGGAAAAAGTATGGAGGTTCCTTAAAACATTAAGAATAGGGCCATCATATGACCCAGCAATCCCTCTCCTGAGTATCTACATGAGAAATTATTTGAAATCACTCATTCATAAAGACATATGTACCCCTCTGTTCATTGCAGCATTACTCACAGTAGCCAAGACATGGAAACAACCCAAGTCTCCTTCAATGAATGATGGGTTAAAGATGTTGTACATCTATACAATGGAATACTACTCAGCCATAAAAAAGATGAAATAAATATTGCCATTTGTGACAACATAGATGGATCTTGAGAGTATTATGCTATGTGAAATAAATCAATCAGAAAAGGTTAAGAACCATAGCATTTTACACATATGTGGGATATAAAGCAGAAAGCAACAGACAAGAAACAAACTCTTAGACACAGATAACAGAATGGTGGTCACCAGAGGGGAAGGGATTGGGGGTGGGAAAAAAGGGTAAAGGGGGTCAAATATATGGTGATGGAAGGAGACTAAACTTTGGGTAGTGAGCACACAATTAAGTATGCAGATATCATATTATGAAGTTATACACCTGAAATGTATGTAATACTAATCAATGTTATCCCAATAAATTTAATTTTAAAATTAAAAAAATAAAAGTATTGTGAAAAGGTGAAATCAATGTTAATGTTTTATTTGGCTTAACATTTCCAAGACATTTTAATTTCAGCATGTAATCAATATAAAAAATTTATTGAGACTTCCTGTCAAGATGGAAACATAGGCAGACATGGCTCACCTCTTCGTACAATCACATCAAAATTACAACTAAACATCACTCAGAGCTGACAGAAATTGAGTTGAATGGAAGGCTGACAACTACAGACTTAGAGAAACCACATCCATCCAGACTGGTAGAAGGGGCGCAGATGTGAAACAGGCTGGTCCCACACCCACGTGTGGTGGATAAAAATTTGGGAGGGATATTTTGAGAGCAAAGAGTCTGAGCCCCACACCAGGCTACCCAGCCCAGGGTTCCAGTGCCAGGAAGATAAGTCCCCACAACTTCTGGGTGCAAAAACCAGCAGAAATTGAGTCAGTGGAAGAAACTTCTGGAGCCCCAAGTAGTTCCTCTTAAAGAACCCACACACAGACTTACCTACTCAGACTCACTCCATCTGGGCTCCAGTGATGGGGTGGCAACTTGAGGGGAACCAGTGGCTTGCAGGAGGAGATTGAGGTATCAGGCATCAAGGCAAACAGAGGCCATTGTCCCTTTTCTAAACCCTCCCCCCACAGAGCTGGCAGACTGTTATTGTATCTAAGATTCTATCAACCTGGCTAACACTGTTCCGACCCTAACACCTTGGAGATCCCCAGAGACTCTGCCCCACCCAATTTATGGGCCTACCCAAACTTCTTTTCCATATGAATGGTATTGGCTCCTGCTTCACAACTTCCTAAATCCTCTCAAACAAGCAACAGCTGGCCTCAGTGAGCCCCAGGCCTGGAACTAGCCAGCCTAGACTCACCACAGCTTGGCTTCTCCTGGAAATCTCCAAGCCCAGCACAAGTAGCAGCCATCTCAGATTGCTTTATAGCTCACACACAGTGGCCTCAGGAAAACACAGATGGGGGCTGACCTTAGTCTGCACCAACCAGGAAACCCCAGAGGCCAGAGCACCCACTAGACAGCTACAGACCACCTTGGAGCACCACTAACCTGCCCCTGCACAGCTGATCCTCCAAAGAGGGCGGAGGTTGATGGTCAGTGGTCACAATCAATCCTTGCAGCTGACTGGCCCAGGTAAATCCCTCCCATTGATCTGCCAACAGCAACCAAGGCTCAACTACAAGAGAAGGGTGTACTCAGTCCCCAAGAAGGGCGCACTTTGAGTACCCAGACTGTGTGGTAGGGGAGGCTGTGCTACTGGACCCTACAGGACACCTACTACATCAGGCCACACTACCAAGACACAGAGTCAAAGTAGCTCTACCTAATACACAGAAACAAACACAGGGAGGGGGCCAAAATGAGGAGACAAAGAAACATGGCTCGAATGAAAGAACAGATCAAAACTCCAGAAAAATAACTAAACAAAATGGAGATAAGCCATCTATCAGATGCAGAGTTCAAAACACTAGCTACAAGGATGCTCATGGAACTTAGTGAGGACCTCAGCAGCATAAAAAACATCCAGTCAGAAATGAAGGATACACTAATTGAAATGAAGAACAATTTACAGGGAAACAACAGTAGAGTACATTTACTTCATTAGCTGAGAATCAAATCAATGATATGGAACATAAGGAAGCAAAAAACAACCAATCAGAACAACAAGAAGAAAAGGGAATCAAAAAAAAAGGGGAAAGTGTAAGCAGCCCAAGGGACACCTTTTAACAATCCAACATTCACTTCATAGGCATGCCACAAGAAAAAGAGAAAGAGCAAGAAATTGGAAATCTATTTGAAAAAATAATGAAAGAAAACATCCCTAATTTGATGAAGGAAATAGACATGCCAGTCCAGGAAGCACAGAGAGTCCCACACAGGTGGATGCAAACAGACTCACTCCAAAACATATCATCATGAAAATGCCAAAGGCTACAGATAAAGAGATGGGAGGGGGGTATGAGAGAATGAGGTGAGAGGTGATGGGATTAAGAAATACAAATAGGTAGTTACAGAGTAGCCATGGGGATGTAAAGTACAGTGTAGGAGAGGGAGAAGCCAAAGAACTTACACATATGACCCGTGGACATGAACAATGGTGGGGGGATTACCTGAGGGACTGGTGGGTGCTGGGTGTGGGGAGGCAAAGGGGGAAAAATCAGGACAACTGTAATAGCACAATCAATAAAATATAATTTTAAAAAATTATTAATGAGATATTTTCTTTTCTTTTTCTCGTTATGCATAGTCTTTAAACATCCCTGCATATTTTATAACAGTTTCAATTTGGACATTAAATTTTCAACAGTTAAAGTGAAATGGAATCCCACTGAAACAATCAAGAAGTTGTTTTCACAGAAAAATATTTTTATTGCTTCGGTTTCTAAATTAAATGTAAATTAGTTAAAGTTAAATAAAATTTAAAATTCACTCCCTTCTTTGCACTAGGCACATATGCAGTGCTCAGTAGCCACACAGGGCCAGGGGCCAGCACTTTGGATGGCATGGCCCCACCGTGCAAGCCCTCGTAGGCTGTGTGCCCTTGTGCATGTCATTTGCGCACTCTGATCCTCACTCCTCATCTACAGAATGGGTGATGATAATACTAGCTATTTTTGTGGGTTAAATGAGGTCATGGGTGAAAAGTAACTGGTACACAGTCAACGCTTTATAATTGTAGCTATTGTTACTCTGGGGCAACTTCTTACCTTTCCAAGGGAGAGGGCGCTGGTTAGAAAGAAAGGGACTGAGCTGACACATATGGAACACCTACTCATGCTGGCCCCAAACCTCACACGTTCCTTCCATCTCAAATTCCCAGCAAGGCTCGGAGTTATCACCTCCACCTGGCCCACCCCGCCCTGCCCCCAACTGCACCTCCCAGGCTGACCGCAGAGGCCAGTCACCTGCTGGGGGTGGGGAGTGGCTGTCTAGCAGAAACCCTCCGGGACAACATACAGCCATGCCATTGGGTTACCTTCAAACTCAGGGCCTCGGAGGCTGTCTGCTGCCTCCCCCCACACTCCCTCTGCCCCTCTCCCCTCCCAGAGTGTTCTCTCTTCCTCCCTTCCACCCTCAGCCCCTCTCTCCTCCGCCAGAACATCCTGAGCTACCTCTCCAGTCTGTTCAGAGCGAGCCAGAGCCTTGTCTCAGATTTTCCCACAGTGTTTTTCTCCCCACAGGGAACGAGTGATGGCAGATGGTGTCCCCAACCCACTCTTAAAGGGGGAGGCCTGCCTCCCACAGGCCCCTCCCCGTCTAGACTGGAGCTTCCAGAGGCATGAGTAATGAGAGAAACTGAGCAATAAAACTCCCTGAAAAATCCAGTTGATATCCTCAGCCTCTAAGAGGATTTTGCAGAAGGTGGGTGCAGAACTCTTGTCTCACCCAAAGGTCAAGGTGGAA